>MEIZ01000108.1:60261-71886 GCA_001723225.1 Globodera ellingtonae | reverse complement strand
CCATTGTCACTGGTTTCCACCAGGGCCTCATTCTCGTTTTCTGGCTCATTTGCAATTGCCTCTGGCCCGCAGGCCTGTTCATTCTCCACTTGTTTTGCACCAAGGATTTTGGTTACCTCCACTCCCTCAAGAGCAACTTGCTCTTCGGCAGGGATTGCCGGAAGAGAGCATGGAGGCCCCAGCATCTCAAAGCATCTTTTGAGCTGGTTTAGATGAACCGTCTTTGGTTTGGTCTGCGGTGAAGAGCAGCTGATCACCGTAGCGTGAACACTGTCAAGTTCGACCACTCTGTAGATACCCTTCCAGGGTAATTGGAATTTCTTTGAGGTGCCCACTCGGCCCTCATAGTTACGAATGAGTACCCGGTCACCTATTTGGATGCCCTGGGGTCTTGCCTTTTTGTCATATTGCTCTTTCATTTTCAACTGCGCCTGTTTGTGGACTTCGCTTGCCGCCGACCATGCTCTTCTCAACGCCACCACCAACTTTTGCTTGAACTCAGTCCTGTCCGACAAGGCTACGGGATCCCGGATTTTAGGGTTGATAATTTGGTCAACACAGAAAATGGGATCCCTGCCAAACATCAAAAAGAATGGGGACTCACCCGTTGAGGCATGAACTGACGTGTTGTAGCAGAAGCATGCAGCGTCCAGAAACTCATCGAAGTCTGGTTGGTCCCGTGTGATGTACTTCGCCATTATGTTGTGAAATGTGCGAAAGGTGCGTTCCGTCGCCGCGTTGCCTTGACTCCAGTGTGGAGTTGCGTATTTCTTGTTGATGTAGAGCAGTGCGCAAAATTCTCTGAAAAAGTCTGAGGTYAATGCCGAGGCATTGTCTGTTACCAATTCAATGCARCCCCCAAACTTGAGATAGCWATTTGTGAAGAATGCATGCGCAATTGTGTTGGCTTTCGCATCCGGGAGAGCCACTGATACAATGTATTTGGTGAACCAACAAACAATGTTCAAAATGTGTTTGTTCCCTTTTTGGGTGGTTGGGAAAGGACCTGCCAAATCTAAGCCTACTCTAGCAAATAAGCTGTTCGCCGGGACCATCATCATCTCCTCCCTGTAGGCCGGAGTTGGATGATGTCTCAGTTGGCATGTGATGCACAGTCTTATCCAGGTGATGATGTCGGAGTGCATTTTGGGCCAGAAGTACTTTCTGCARTTCGCCACAGTCTTCCTGTAATTAAGGTGGCCTCCGCCCAATAACGATGAGTGAAATGACTCGAAAATTAGTCCTCTCAGGGAGATAGGCACGTAGATSCGGGCTTGTTGACTGGGTTCCTTGAAATACAGTATTCCTGAGTCCATGATAAGGTTGGAAGTTGCCGCAGCAAACTCATCCTTTTCCCGCTCATTCAAACCATTAGGAAATTCACCTGTCTGTACAAACCTGATGTATGCTTCAGKCTCAGGATCCTTTGTCAACTCATCTGCCAAATCAACTTCGTACGAATTGCCATCCTGATGCCTCAACGTGAGAGTCCTCACGAAAGGGTCCAGCACCACCCTCGAGTGCTGTGCAATGACCAAACATACCGGAAATTCGACTATATCTTCGAGCTCCTCCACGTTCTGCACTTCCGCGAGCGGTTTGTCTTCCATCGCTCGTGACAARGCATCCGCCAACGAATTTTGCTTACCGGCTATATGAACTATCTTAATTTGATAGTTTTGAAGTTCAATTAGCCAGCGTCCCAACTGCGGYCTGCTGTCGGACTTCTTTAATAGATAGGCGAGGGGCTTGTGATCAGTGTGTAACTCCACATCTGACATGAAYATGAACGGTCTGAACTCACGCAGTGCGTAGACTATTGCGCTAAGCTCAACTTGCACCGCCGGCCATTTCCTCTCCGAAACTGAAAGAGTCCGGCTGCAGTACGAGATTGCAGAAAACGTGSCACTGAGCTCATTCCTCTGCATCAGGACTCCGCCCTGCCCTACTGTCGATGCATCTGTAAAAATGTGAAAAGGTTTTGAGTAGTCCGGAAAGATCAAATTTGGCGCCTGTGTCAGCAGATCTTTGATTTTGTCAAATGCCTGTTGCTGTGCCATTCCCCATTCAAACTTGTTTCCTTGCCGGGTGAGCTGGAGAAGAGGCTCAACGACCATTGCGAAATTCTCAATGTGCCGTCTGTAAAATCCGGCTTTTCCAAGAACGTGCTTCACTCCTTTTGCATTTGTAGGGACTTCCATCTCTTTGATTATCTCAATTCGGCTTAAGGACGGTTTGAATCCACCTGCTGTAAGGGTGAATCCCAAGAAATTCATCTCTTTGGATGCAAACACYCATTTTCTTGGACTTAACTTCAGATTGAACAGCCTYAAACGGCCTAAAACTTTTCTGAGGGCTGTKAAATGATCACTGAAGGTTCCTTCTTTTGTGAAGATTAAAATGTCATCAACATATGCCAATGCAATGTTTTCCAAACCTGAGAGCACCACCGTCATCGCCCTTGAGAAGGCTGCTGTGGCATTTTTCATGCCGAACGGCATTGTCAGCATTTGGTAGACTCTGTCCTCCGTTATGACGCCGCACTTCCTTGAAGTCTCTTCGCTTAACTTGATCTGTAAGAATCCGCTTGCCAAGTCAAGGGAGGTATAAWATTTGCATCCTCCAACTCGCTCCATTATGCTATCCAATCTAGGAAGTGGGTACCGGTCGGGAATTGTCACTTCATTTAATTTTCTAAAGTCTAAGCAGGGTCGGATGCCYCCATCCTTCTTCTGAACGACTACAATMGGRGTGACCCAGGGGGTGTCYGACTCRACCATTACCCCTGAAGCTAAGAGRTGGTCTATGTGTTTCTTCAYRTCCTCTCTGTACTTGTAGGGCATCCTTCTTGGTGGAGATGAAACKGGCTCCTCTGATGTCGTTGTGATGTGATGTTCAGCRGCTGAYAACATGCCTAAATCYTACTGGCTTTTGCTAAATGCATCAGCGTATTCRTCGATGAGAGCTTTCWGCTCTTTGAGTTCCTCGTTGGTTACTGATGTTTTTGAGTAGTCAACGACAAAAGTCGGGTCTATCATGGTACTGGTGCCATTTTGTAAGACCATTATTTGCTTGTGCGTGTCCTCGCGAAAGAGTCCAGTCGCATCACAGACAACTTCATTGGCATAGGCCAAGTGCATGCCTTTCCATAGCATTTTCGGTTCCATAGTTGGATTGACCAACGCGACTTTTATTTGCCTCAGGCCCGCAGGCGAGATACTGTTTAAGACTGCGAAGCCCTCTTTTGCGAGGCTGCTGTCGGTCCTGTCAATCACGACAGGATTGTTTGTGGGTGAAAGCGTCTCAATCCTTGCATTAACGAGAACCTGTGAATCCTTAGGGATGCATGTGTTTTCACTCAAATGAACTCGGATGCTGTTCATCAAAACTGAAGATTGATGGCAAAATTTGATTTTACTTTTTCCGACCGAGAAAAGTTTGTTGCCATAGTCAAAGCCAATTGGCGGAAGCAAAACAAAAACATCACTGCCAATGATCACATTGTATTCCCGTGAGGCCGTGAACTCAGCATCATCAACAAAGTTTAACGTAATCCATACCTCCTCTCCTGCAAGTTTGAGCTTCAGCCTTGCGAACTCCTTCAACTTGATGACGTGGCCTGACGCACTCATGGCTTCTTTATCTGAGGGTAAAAGCTCACATTGCAACTCACTGGCCACTGATCTCGGCGCCACACTGAGGCTGGCTCCTGTGTCCATRAAGCAGCGTGTCTGGAGATTGTTGATGGAAGCCATGACTACCGCCGTTTGAGGTGATATGGCACAGACTTGGTGATTCGCGCCAAGACTTGGGAGGTGATTTCTTGCCAATTCAACTTGATGCACCGAAAGAACKCTGTGCTCATGGTGTGCTCCTCCATCACTTCTGACAGCAACTAAAGGCATGCCTCCAACATTGGGTTTTATGGCAATTAACGAAAGGAAATGTTGGGGAGGGAYAGATAGGCGTAACTGATGGGATGTTCGGAGAAGAAATCTTAAGTGAGTTTCGACTTCCTGGAGTTTGGTGTCCCTCCATTCGTCGCCGAACTTTCTTCTGAAATATGCCCCCAGATTTTCGGWGYCCTCAACCTGGGGTTCTGTGCCAATACTGTCCTCAGACTGTAATGCCTTTGCCTGCACTGCCGTCCGCCAACGGCACCTCATCCATTTGACAATTGAGCCGATCAGGCCTGAAATGAATGTCACAATCATTAAAAACACTAATTCAAATGCATTTTCAGACAATCGCTGCTCTGATTCTGCCTTATGACCTGACAAGGCTTGAGACGTACTGATCGTTAGAGCAATTGCAATTACCGTTAGAGCCAGGGCTCCTTTGCGCGAAAACCGAATGCTCAGTCTCGAGCGCCTCTTTCGGTCTTTTCTTTTTAAATGACTTACCGGACGCACAGATTCAATTAGTTTTATTGGGGTAAGCTCAATTGCCGGCTCTTCTTCGTGTGCATACTGAGCAGGCGAGCTGCACGTGACGTCCTTCTCTTCCTTGACCCTGATTCGTGGCACTTCTTCCTCCTTTAATTCTTCTTCTCTCTGTTCTCTGAATCCAAAGGCCATTCTTTTGGAAACTCCTTTACCTTTGTATTCGTCTTTTAGCATAAGGCCAAAGCGAACTAAAAAATCTCCGAAAACAATTACAACCATTACTGCCAGCACTGTTCGTCCCAGCTTAAGCCATCCACCAAATATTTTCTCTTCTACCTGATCTCTGACCTCTTCCCATTGCTCAGACATTGTTTTGGCCACTATTGTGTCCTTGCTGTGCAGGCCGAAGGTGATTTCACTYACCTTGGCCATGCTAGCGTCGTACACGTGAGCCAGAATGTCCGAAACATTGATGAGGGCCATGCGATGAAATGAGTGTGCCTTAAATGAGGGAATCTCTGAAACAAAATTTCCGACCTTGAATATTCTTTCGACTTGGACTCGCTTGACTTGTGCAGTGAGCTGATCAACTTCAAGCAGTGTGCCACCGATGAAGATAAGCTGATTTCTGAACTCTGCACATGGTGCAATCCTTGATGTTGAAGTTATGGTCAACGTCCGAGGGTCAACAAAAGCTAACTTCTCGCCTCCACTTCGCATCCTCAATTTTATGGGAATTTGCTCAAAACATTCTTCAGCTCCTTCCTCTTTCCCAACTGAAAGAAATTCATATTCTTTCTCGGACAATTCAACACATGGCCAGATTTTTACCAATCCTGGGCCAATACCTTTTGCAACTAGCTTGCCGGAGTTGAGCAAGGTCCGTGCGAAATTGGTTGGATCCGAAAGCAGAGCAGAGGCTGCCCATCGCCTCGTCTCGATCATGTATTCGCATATCGATTTAACGGTCTGTGAAAAAGAAATTTTCATTACCTGCATTACCTTGTCATCCAGAAAGCCCAACTTGGCATCCATTTCTGACTCGGTTACCAGGCTTCTTCTTGCCCTGTTTCGGCTCTCCTCGCGCTCGGAAACGTCCTTTACCGCAAAGCCTTCCTCGGACTTTTGAAGGCCCATTCCGCAAGAGTAAACCTTGCGCGAAGTATTCTGAAATGTGAGCCGAAAACTGGCCTCATCTGAAACCCACGCTGTGTCCATCTGCATTCCCTTGAACGTGCCAATTAGTTCATATTCGCATCTCCTAGAGCCATTCTTCTCCCACATGACGGTGGTCCGATCTGACAGAGTACAGTGACCATTCCGGATAAGGCATCCATTTGCCTCACCCGCTGGGGTTTGAACGTGGTCACTCCCCCGTTCCACTGTCACCTTCGTCCTGAATAAATAGCAGTTCTCGCTTTCGGCAATGGTCCAGCCGAACGAACCGATCAGCCACATTCTTGGGGAAATGTCAATTCTTTTGTCGGTGTGGAGAAGGCCTGATTCGTTGACCAGCACTCCCAAACTGCACTTGCCGTGCTCCACCATTTGTCGGCACTCTTCAAGACTAACATCTTTTGACATTGGTTCCACTGTTTCCTGCATCGGGACATTTGTTATAGTCGTGTACTTTCTCACGGCTTTCACCACTCTCCGGCATGCCCAAGCGTCAATTACGTGCTCAAACTCATTGGGAGAATAAACCTTTAATGTTCTGGTTACCAAGGGTTTGGCTGGGTCTAATGCCATCTTGTGACATCCAACCACTTCAGGCAGTTGCCACACTCTCCCTTCCTTCTGAGTTTGACAGACCAAAGGGTTGTCTGGGCGAATTGCTTGAATCGGGTTAGTCATGGAAATTGCAAAAATCATCATGGTTGCAACAATAAACAATCCATTTGACAGCTTTCCTCCTACACTTGATTCCCAATTGGAAATTCTGGGTCGCGGTGGTTCAATTGTCTCCCGCCCGCAGGCTGGGTCTAGTTTAGGCTCTGAGCTTTTCTTTTCCTCGCTCGCCACTTTCTGATTTGGACTGGGGTCCCCTTTGATCTGCATGATCGCGTTCATGCTCCCAGGGTTCGGATCTTCATTATTGCCGCCCGTGCGATTTGAAGAATTCTTGACGTTCATGTTTATCAACGACCTTACCAAATCTTCCATGAAGCCTGGTGAGGACGAAGATGACTGAGCAGGTTGAACTACGTTCACCGCTCCTGTCTGATTTTGCCAAGCCATTCGCGGTCGTTGCTGTTGCTGGGTCCAGTTTGCGCCTCGTCCTCTCGGAGTTTGGAATTGTGCTCTCCGAGCGTTGCAGGCGTAGGCTAAGTGGCCAGTCCGGTGACAGTGATAGCAGACTGGACTGCTCGACCAGTTGCGCTGACTCATTCCCTCTTGCCGTCCTCTGCCCCAATTCTGGAAATTTCCCCTTCCTCTATTGCTGAATCTCTGTCTCTGAACATCTGAAGAAGTGAAAGGTCTGAATCCCCACGTGTTGCTGTTCTGATGTCCTCCAGAATTTCTCCAATTGTTGTTGTGCTGTTGTCCTCCAGAACTCCCCCAATTGTTGTTGTGCTGTTGTCCTCCAGAACTCCCGCTGGTTCCCGGAAAAGATTGAGTGGCTGGATTGTGCTGCGCCGGTGCTGATGCAGGCTGGTCCCTCATCGCGTTCACCACCTGCGTGAAACGCGAAATTTCATCCCCTTTGTTGGCCAGCAGCAGGGCTTCAAGCTCCTGTGCCTGAGCCTTCACAACTTCCAGGTTCTTTGCCTGAGTTAAACCAACCAACCGAATGAGAAAGCTCATATTCGGCTTAAGTCGATCCAAAAACTCTTCACAAACTTTCTCCTTGCGCTGGTCGCATGAGAGTGATGGGTTGGTGGCTTCTACGAGGGGTGAGAGCCTTCGCAGAAATTGGACAACCGTCTCATCTTCGCGCTGCTTGCATAGAGAAAGTGTCCTTTTTGCAATTTCGCGTCGCTGGGGTGAGTCCAATTTGGCTCTCAAGGCGTTCAGTGCGTCATCGACAGTCCCAATTTGGCCCGGCAGAAGTTCTTTAAATAGTGCCCTAGGGGTGTCTTTCAGTGCCAACTTGAGCCGTGTCACTTTTTCCTCATCGGTCCAATTCTTTCCAGAGACTGATAGATAGTCTTTGAACCGCTCCGCCCAATCTTCAAACGCAAACAGTGATTCCTCACCAAAAACCTCCAAGCTCGACCCGATGGACAATGTGTTGCTGAGCATGTTAACTTCATAGACTGCCCTGTCTTCTTCCTCCAGCTCATCTTCTGAAATCCTATCCTCGCCCCCCCGATCACCTTGTCTCCCATCCAATGGAGTGACAAAAGTTGGGGTATGGCCATATCGAGTTTCACTCGGCTCAGTGCTTTCATTCGCCCTTTCCAAATCATCAACTCTTTCAGCGAGAGTGTTTACTTGAACTTTTAGGGTGTCAAAATTTGCATTTGCGTTTGATACCACCTGATTTACCCACTGCCCCTTCAGATTGAGAGAACGATTGACCAATCTAAGAGCACGGTTTACTCCATCCTCCAATCTTAAGATCTCAGCATGGGCATTTTCCATGTCAGACACCCTAACGGTTGACTTTCCGGCCCAAAATCTCTTGCTAATCACAGCTATCGTGGGTTCAACCTCATTTTTCACTTCAACAATTGCCTCTAGCRCGCAGGCTTGGTTCTGTGCAGGGACCCCAGCATTAGGGTCATCCGCTGCGCTCATCAGAAAGGGAGAGAATTCGCTGGGTTTCAATTTGGGTTTTTTTTAGGTAATCTAAGAAAGGACTAAATTAATTTGGTTCAAGACATTGAAAGCAATTGCTCTTGTCATCCTCCTTCAGAAACTATTGTGCGGAAGAAAGTGATTCCACTGGTTGGACATGGACGGTTAAAAAGCCTCGGGCTCGGGAAGGATTGTAATGTGCAAGCGTATTGCTTCCTTTACACTCCCCGTTCCAATGTCACTTATCGGTGAAGAATGTGTTTACTGAACACTAAAACTTTCCCACTCTCTCAACTCAGCTGATCTTTGTTCCCTTCGCCGCTGATTTCTATCGCTCTCAGTGAGCGTGAGAGCTGTTGCGATTTCCGTTCCGGAAACGATTATCGATGACACTTAATTGAGACTGGAATGAACTTTGAACTTAGCAAGCTTGCTTGAGAATTTAATGTAATTTCAGGGTTCGAACTCTTCTTTGATTAGTCTACTTCGGGATTTGACCTGACGTGATTCGTTTCATTTCTGCTCACGCTTTTACCCTTGAATCTGTATAACATTTTGGTCTTGTTTCACTATTGCGTCTGTATGGCATTCTCGCTTGACTTTTTCTTCGAATCTTTTTCTTGTCATTGAATGTTTCTCTACTCATTTATTTCGTGCACGATTCATAATTGCCTTTAGCCCGCAGGCTTGGTTAACCACTTACTTCGCTAGCTTCCTCCAAATTGGCCAAACTCATCCTCTGCCGAACCCACTCGCGGAGTCTTCTCATTGTTGTCGAATGCCGATGGATGTTCCCAAAAATTGAGAGGAAACCATCCGGTGCTACCAGTGAGGGATGCGTGCTGTGCTCCCAGTCGACGCACCGTCAGGACTCAGATGGAATTCGGGATTGTTCAGGGGAAGGATCCGGGCCCTGGATCTGATGGTTCTCCCCCCGAATTGGACATTTGGTGTAAATGCTTTATTCCTCCGACGTCTCTCCGACAATGAAATGTACAAGTTGGTAATTGCTCTGTCGACTTGAGCTTTTCGTGCTGAGTGTCTCGGGAGTTGGGAGAGGGATCAGTGTGTCGCGTCTCTTGAGTGACTGATATGGGGGAAGCATTGGATGTGCATATAAGTGGGCGGGGACATGAGATGAATGAAATGTGCAATGATTGAATGGGAAAGTCCGGTGACCAATAGAAAGTTATGTGGAATAATGAAATAATTAAAAGGGGCAATTGTCCAACTCCTTACAGTACTTACATATTTGAGGGCCATCGAGTCTTTTAATTTGAAAGATTTGGCAAAATGTTAATGCTATTTTGAATAAACTGACATTATTCACTAACAAAATTTTTAATTGCGGGATCCGCACCTAAATTGCGGGATCCCGCTGCGGGATTTTTTTCCGGAAGGTCGTGCGGGAGCGGATTTGCGGGATTAATCCCGCAAAATCCAGAAAAGGATTGCGGAGCGGGATCCCGCAAAATCCCGCGCGGGATCCGCTCCCGCACCGCACTCTAGTCTAGTGGTGAGTGGTGAAGGTAGTGACTGAGGTGGGAGGAGGTTCAAATCCCGCTTATTAAAAAAATTGTTAAGAATTTCGGAGCCGATTATTTTTCTTCAAAAAAACAAGCCAATTTCAGAATTGGCTTTCACT
Source organism: Globodera ellingtonae (assembly GCA_001723225.1). Classification (NCBI taxonomy): domain Eukaryota; kingdom Metazoa; phylum Nematoda; class Chromadorea; order Rhabditida; family Heteroderidae; genus Globodera; species Globodera ellingtonae. Next base: position 62,115 of record MEIZ01000108.1, on the reverse strand, counting down.
TCTTTGACAAATGAGGGGAGAAATCGGCGGTGCCGGTAGGTGCCGCCGAGAAAACTTTGAATTTTTGACGGAATTTCATAAGAAAATTGGTCTATAAATTATTGCTAAACAAAAGAGTGTTGCTTTCCAAAATTTTGATAAAATTATTTTTACATCGTTAATTTTAAGAGGCCGGCACGTATTTAGGGTTTAGCTTTGGTGGAGAGGGTATGGAAAAATCAATTTTTAGGGGGTGCATTTTCCCTTTATTTGTTGAAAGATTTATTTGTAACCAAAATTTTAAAAATACGGGAATTTTTTCAAATGTTTAGTAATGGGAGAGTCCACGCCGGAGAAAATTTTAGAATTTAACGAAATTTGTTTTAAAAAAATTGGTCCAAAATTTACGAATTTGAAAATTGCCAAAAACCGGTTTCAGTTTGCGGTTAACCGGGTGTCGGCTAAAAACCGAAAACCGGGGGTCGCAAAACCGGCCTAACTGAAAACCGGGGGTCGCAAAACCGGCCTAACCGAAAACCGGGGGTACCGGTTTACCGACCGTGAACAACCCTACTAGAAAACATGCATTTAAATATTTTAATATTTTTTTCCGTCGGCGGGACTCCAATTCCCGAGGATTGACTTTTTTCCTTAGTTTTAAAAAATTTCAACAAATTTAAAAATGTAACGCTTCAACGAATCCGGGCTCATCAGCAGCTGAGATGCAGAGAATATCGGCGACAAAATGTGATCAGTCGGAAGATTACACTCATTTAACATTTTAAAACAAAAATGTAATTTAATAAGCTGAGCTGCTCGAGACCTATACTTGCCGAGATTCGAGACCAAAAAGCCAAGATTTTTCAGAGACGAAAGAGCAAAAACAAAATCATATTTAGTTATTTATTTTTTGTATCGATGGTTCGAATTCGGGTTCAGAGATTTGGGGAATTGATTTTGTCCAAAAATGGGGGCAACAAACTTTAAACCCATTAATTACCATGCCCTTTTGTATTGATTTAAAACAATAAAATTTATACATTATGAAATTTTCTTGGTGAAAGAAAGGCCATGGAAAAGCGTCATGTGGAAATGGATTGGAGCTGTAGTTTAAATATTATAAATTAAAAGCTTCACAAAATAATGCAAAAAAATGGGAATTCTCTTAGGAAATGTGTCTAAAATTTGCAAAAAAGCACCATTTTTCCCAAAATACCCGGTATTCGTAACCGTTTAACCGGTACTGTGCAACCCTAATTATTATTATTTTAATATTTATTCAATGCTTTCAGCAAAAATAATGCTTTTTGGTCATTAAGAACAAATGCCGGAGGCGACGCCAACGGACACCGGTGGATTTGCTCGTTCCTCGGGGGTTCATATTGGCACTGAATTTAAATTAAATATGTGTGTAATCCATCTGCATTTTTTGTTTTTGTTTTTTGATTCATTACAGAATTTATAGAATTTTGCACAAATACAAATTAAACAAAACATTACCTGTAAAAATGTCCGGAAACCGGATTCCTGACCTAATGTCCGGAAACCGGATTTCTGACGTAAAAATGTCCGGAAACCTGAATTCCTGACCTAATGTCCGTAAACCGGATTCCTGACGTAAAAATGTCCGGAAACCTGAATTCCTGACCTAATGTCCGGAAACCGGAATTCCTGACCTAATGTCCGGAAACCGGAATTCCAGACCCAAAAATGTCCGGAAACCGAAATTCCTGACCTAATGTCCAGAAACCGGAATTCCAGACCTAATGTCCGGAAACCGGAATTCCTGACCTAATGTCCGGAAACCGGAATTCCAGACCACCACTAATGTCCGGAAACCGGATTCCTGACCTAATGTCCGGAAACCGGATTCCT
>MEIZ01000108.1:30711-41148 GCA_001723225.1 Globodera ellingtonae | reverse complement strand
AAATTTTTGAAGATTTTAACAGGTTTGTTAAGAAGATTGCTTTAATAACGTAAAATGATCAAAAGATCCAATGTTTGAGAGGGCACATTTTCGACAAAATGGTCAATTTCTATTGAAAATTTTATATACACAATGGCAAATAGTGGGCTTAAGTACGAGGGTCCGTTTCCAAGTACTGTAAACTTGGCATCCAAGTACTGTACTTGGGGTCCAAGTATGAATCCGAGCCATGTTCTAAACAATGACAAAGCCCATTTGAAAGTCGGAGGTTGGGGGCTTGACCTTTTTGATAGGGTGGCTGATCAATTCAAGCCGGGGGTCACCAAATGGTGATTAAATTCATTCCAATGTCCTTTTCACTCCTTGCGATTTCTTCGCGCTTCCATTGTGCCCATTTGTCGTCGGCACCAATTGGACCTCTCGCCATCAACCACTTATAACCGTCAACGAACTCGAGAGCCAGTCGCTCCCGAGTTCGCCTATTGCCTATCGAAAATGGAACTGCACCGCGGGAAGGCGCAAAGCGAAGGAAAATTATATAATTGACAGCAGTGTTGGCATCGACAAATGCCTTAAATTAAAGTAAATGAAAAAAGAAAATATAAATGCCAAAATATAATTTAAATATAAAAGGCGGCAAAATCAAATTTTGCGGATCCTGTTGCAGCATTGGAATTCAAAATTTTGCAGGACCGGATCACGCAGGATTAATCTTGCAAAGCCCAAAAAACAGTATTGCGGACTGAATCCTGCAAAATCCTGCGGCAGGATCCGGTCCTGCGCCGCACTCTAGTTTAAATGCCTTAAGGGGCAAACAAAAAAATAATTTAATAAAAGTTAAAGGATTGACCGAATTAATTAAATATGACCTCCTTAATTTTTTCCACACGCCAGCTAAACTCTTCATATTCAACTCCAGAATAAAACACTTTCGGGCGCCCATCCCCTCGAGGCGTGTGAAGCCATTTGGACACCGCCTCAGCACACGAAGCCTCAGGGCCATCGTCGGCCGTTGGTGTTACAGGAAAGTGACCAAAATAATCGGAACTAATTAATCGGAGATTGGCACAATCTCGGAGAACGGTTGGGGCGAAAATAACACGCATTAGAGAAAGATTATCGAATCTTTCGTTGTCATCAATCGCACAGCTCGCGGATGTGGGGCGCCAACAGAGGCCAAAAGCTCTTGCAGTGCACAGTACCAGTTTCGGAAACGTATGGCACGACTCCACAAAGCAATTTTGATGCCCGCGTCGAAAACGCGTTCAATGAGGCGAAGAAATGCAAAGAGTTTGTGGTCAATGTAACTAAAAATAAATAAATTACGGAAATTTTTTAAGCATTAGCCAAAAATAAAATGGTTAGAAAATGGCCTAATTACTTTATATCAAGGTGAGTGAAGCCAATATGTTGTCAGATGGCGGCAGTTGAGGAAAGGCAAAAATTCGCGTTTGCCGTCTTTATAGTAAACGAGTTCGGCTCCATTTATTGACGGTTGAATTTGCATATGGCCAAGTGCCCATTTCCTCTCCTTAAAATGTAAGTCCACCAAAGCGTCAAATCGAATTGAGAGGAGGGCCAATTTGAGGCCGACTTTGGCTGGTTCAATGAACGGAAAAATGTCCAACAAAATGTCGTTGCAAACGAAACTGAAAAATGTTAAATGATTTTGGTTTAAAATGTTTTTTTTGGGGGGGGGGGGGACGCGCGGCGGTGCCGATAGGCTTCTCCGAGAAAATTTTGAGTTTTGATGGAATTTTTTTACTACGAATGTGAGAGTGAACGCCAAAAGAAGAGAACGATTAGAGATAAAAAGGAAAAGCGAGATAGTACCGGGGTTTTTCTCTGCTGCTGGAGTGAAACCATAGTGATTTTCAGATTGGAATTTATTTAATTGAGTATGTTGTATGGGAAAAGAWATATTTTTTGTATTAGATGAAAGAAAAAATGTTTGTCGGTTTAACGAAAATGTTTTTTGCAATGAATGCCTTTCTTTTTGTAGTATTTTTGAATAATCGGGAAGGATGCCGCAACGAAATCCTCCCGCCTCTAATCCCGAAAATTTTCAAAAAATAGTCGGACGGGAACCCGAATCTCGGGATACCGAATTCCCGGTCAGGACCACGTAAAAATCCCGCCGTTCGGGCTCTATCAAGCAGTAGTTGTTAGTTTCGGTGATTTTTTTTAACGTGCTGCACATTTTTGTTTTTTAAAATAATTATTAAAAGGTATGCCAAGCTTACATGTGCCTCATTCGGCTCTGTTCTCGCGGGTGATCGAACATTTAAGCAAATCAAAATATTACTTCAAAACTTGGAAATCAAATAAAATGTTTAACCAATTTTGAGAAGGCAAATTTTATGTTATTTAAAAATAAAATTTGTTGGAACAAAAAGTTAATTTAAAGGAATGAATGTCGCCGATGGGATGGGGACGGACGGACGGACGGACGGATTGGGCGGGCGCTGATATGGAATTGCCTCCGCCAATAAATCCGCCATAAATTCAAATGGGGGTTTTTGGGGATATGGTACAAATGGCGTCCTTTTTTCTTTCCCATAAATTGGACACTGCCATACATATGAACCAACTTTCTAACAAATGGCGAGGTGAATATAATGAATGAATGAATATAAAATGTAGAGCCCGTCATTTTGAAAAATCCTGGATCTGGATTCTGGATTTCGCGAAGGTCTGGATCTGGATTTTCTGGACCAAAAATCCAGACCCAGAAAAATCCAGGTCGTCTGAAGCCCCCGTTGGATCTGGATTCCTGGATCCAGAAAAATCCAGGTCGTCTGAAGCCCCCGTTGGATCTGGATTCTTGGATCCAGAAAAATCCAAGTCTGGATCCAGATCCATGACGGGCTCTAATAAAATGTCAGTGGGGAAGGCAAGCGAATGCATTTGCTTAAATTGATAAAACCCATAAAATGGGTGTCGATCGGTCGATCAGTGTCAGGTTTAGGCACTGATCAGAGCCGCCACAATTTACTCTTTCACTATAAGCTTCGCAAATTTAAGTTGTTTTTTTTCATATTTCCCTAAAAAGCACAATAATTGGAGGCACAAAATCAAAAATTGAAACAAAAATTAAATAAATCAAGGCCGTTGGGTCAAATAGAAACATTTTTGGATTTGTGCCAACTTCTGAAGGCACCGATACTTCTCGGCCAACATGGCGTTGTTGGGCAGGCCCCCGGACGGATGACAGTACGCTTAAGACGTAATACAAAAAAAAATTGATAATTTTTTTCAATTTTACGTCGACAATGTTCGTAGCCTGCTTCAAACACGCCGAAGGCTTGGCAACACGCAGTGGCGTCCTTTAGTAAAAAATGAATTTATTTTCCAAAAAGCAAAAATTAATGATAATTTTTACATTTTGCTGATTAAAAACTAATTTAAAATTTAAATCTGGATACTTTGTTTAAAAAAATTGATTTAAACTCTTATTTATTTATTTAATTATAAATTCATTTAATTTTACGGGTCTTTCCCAAACTTTTTGAATTTGTTGCCCCCGCCCCGTTTAAAATATTCTATTTTCTATTTTTGAATAAATAAATTGGCATTTTGCCATAAAATCTCCCCACTTACCTCATTTCCGCTTGCACATAACTAAAAACGGTTTCATAGTACAAATTCATTTTTCAAAACGTCCACAATTTGTGCTCACTCACCATCATTTCGGCAACGCGACTTACCGGGCACCCTTACAGTAAATGAATGTGGGGATTACTGTACATTAGTGGGAACCCCCCTACTGTACTCCCTCCCTTACTTCCCGTCAGCACGGCCAATTGTATCTAAAAACATTTTTTTGTTGTTTTAAATTCTATGAATTTACACCGCCGTACCGTGCTCAAGTTCTGGTCGTAGCTGCACAACTGGGAGCATCCGTCGCCAAGCCGTGTGCAACAGTTGCGGAACCGCTGAAAATGAACGCGTTCAAAAATTGAGTAAAATTAAAAGTGAATTAATAGTAAAAATGGATGTTTAGCTATTTTGATTCGTCCGTATAATTTAAATATTGAAAATTTTTATTATTTTTCTAAAAATTTATTAAATAAAATTTAAAACGATTTAATAAAATTCTTAATTAAAATCAATTGATTAACAAATTTTTCTTAAAAATACGGTGAACCCTAATTTTTCTTTATTTGTTATTTAGTTTAAGATTACCGTACTTCTCTCTTCTCTCTACCCTACAGTATCCCCCCCCCGGTTCAGTACACATTCTCTATGCCTAGGCAACCAACCTGATTTGCAATCTCTTTAGGTACACACGGCTCCCAGTTTGGTTGTTTTGGGCACTATAATAATATGGGCAGGTAAATTTCGGGGCACATTTTTTTGTTTTTGTTTAAACAACCGTTTGACCATTTTCTCCATGGATGAAGCCGCTGGCACTGAACGGCTTCTTCCCCTCGTCAACGAGGGCACCTTTGTCCAGCAAATAGTTGTTGGGCGGTTCGACCAAATTTTGCAGATGTTTGTCTGTTGATTGATTGTTAGGTAATTAATAATTAGGGAACGGGATTGGGACTGAAATGTCTGACGTTTTTGGGACTGAAATTCGCCCAAATTTTTGTCCGTCAGTCCCGATTTTTTGGGCTAGGATCAAATCATTTTTCTCCTCACAAATCCCCGGCTTTTACAAATCTCCCGATTTCGTTGTTTTTCCTTAAAATCCCGATCCCAGCTATAAATTTAATTCAAAAAACGCCTTTTGGACACACCGGATGGCTCTTGTGAAGCCGGATAGAGTTGACGCGGMCGTTGCAGTGGGTCAGCAACATTTGGCACGGCATGCAACACGGCCGTCTGCGGTTGTGCCTGTTCGAAAATGTGCCGGATTTGGGGAGGACAAAATGTGGGGCCAGAAACATAATGCCAATTAATCCAAAATTTAAGTCTTAAAGCTGCCTTAAAGCATTGAATTCATTTGTTTTTTAGTTTGGCAAAATGTTCAACTGCAATTTGAAAATGCTCAGCAACTTCAAAAACCCGGAAAATMCCCGCTTTCTAGGGCAAAATGGCACTTCTGCCGGGCACGAGAAATTCTTAAAATTTGCACTTTGCAAATTATCGTTTTTTTCAAACATTTTTCTATGCCGGTCCCGGTTTGTCAACTCTCTAGCCAACGATGTTTTTTGAATGCTATGTGATAGAGGTAGCCATCATATTGCCTTAAAAATCAATGCCAACTTTGAATCTTACAAATTGTCCATCCTGCTGATTGTTGTTGTTATTGTTGGGGTTTGGGTTGATTTGTCCATTAAAATTGTTGTTGTTCTGCTGCTGCTGCTGCTGCTGCTGCTGTTGTGGCTGCGGTTGGAGATTGTATTGTCCAAAATATTGTTGCTGTTGGGGTTGAATTGGTGCGGCAAATTGTGCCGGTGCCGCCGACCCAGTACTGCCGGCGCCACCGCCGCCGGCGCCATTGATTGGTGGTGCCGAAAAGGACACTGGTGGCGGCGTAAAACTTAAGCCATTTGTCGCCGGTTGTTGCTGTTGTTGGGGTTGAAATTGTTGTGCCTGTGTGAACGGAGTTCATTTAGGTAAAATGAGTGATAAATGCATTGATCAGAAAGAGCTTTTCGTGACAATCCGATCACGAAAAAAAAATGGCTGTACAATAACGGCCGGTTTAGTCCGATTCTGTTAAAACTAGAGCCCGGAATTTTGAAAAATCCGAGACCGAGATCGAGGTCTCGAAATTCCGAGAGTCCAGGTCTCGGAGTTTTCGACAAATTTCCGAGATTCCAGGTCTGGGAGTTTTCGACAAATTTCCGAGATTTGAGACCTTGACTCTCGGAAAATCTTGGTCGGAATCTCGATCTCGCCGGGCTCTAGTTAAAACCCTATTGGAAAATGCTTAAAATGGGCGGCACTGAAAGCACAAAAGGCATGATGAACAAAAAAACTCACCGAGTTGAACGACTGTTGCAGAAATGGCTGGAACGGGTTGCCAAATGTGCCGCCGGCGCCGACATCCGTGGACTGAATCGGCTGCGGTGGAGGCGGCGGTGGCACAGGMCCAAAGCCGCCCTGAGGGTAGAATTGCTCTTGCTGTTGCTGATTGTTGTAGAAGCCGCCAAAGCTTGTTGTCTGCGGTTGCGGCACAAATTGGCCCTGATTTTGATTTTGTGCCGGAAATTGGCCGCCTTGCTGATTTGGTGGCACAAATTGGCCCTGATTCGGATTTGGTGGCACAAATTGGCCCTGATTCTGATTTGGTGGCACAAATTGGCCGCCCTGCTGATTTTGGTTGAATGGCAGTGGCTGTTGTTGATGGTGTTCAGCACCAGCAGCAGTGCCAAAATCAGGGCCGTACTGATTCCTGTAGGGTTGTTGCTGGTTTTGAGGCCCTAAAAATGGCCAAATCAACACAGGGCACGGTACCGGTCTTGACTCTCGGGATAGTCTCGAATCTTGCTAAATAGCCACTAATTGGCAGCAGACGCACCGTTGTTGTTATTGTTGTTAACGCCCCGATAGATCACTTGCTGTTGCCGCTGTTGTTGTCCACCACCCCCAACATTGTTTGGTACTAGTACTGCTTCAACTCCTCGTGCAGCTCCGCCCGGAAGCGGCACCTGTTGCGCAAACGGCACTTTGATCTGTGCTTGACCGAATGCCCTCGCGTCCGGCACTTGAGAGGGCTGTTGTGCCTGAAATTATGCGGTTCACATTTTTGGTGCCGAGATCCAGTTGAAGACGGGAAAAGCCAATCAATACCACCAAACCAAATTCAGAATATTGATTAGGAAACAAATCTTAGAGAAAAAAATAGCATGCATGCTTCTGGTCATTAAATAGAACTTTGTTTGCATTTTTTGTTGATATTTTTTGTTGATAAATCTGATCCGATGATCAAATGAAGAACTGATTATTTTCTGCCAAATCATTAGTAACCGCTGATAGCCTAAATTGGTTCAACTGCCAATAAATTTTTCATGATTTGGTCTAGGGTAGGACGGGACCGGGACCAGTACTGAAATGTCTTTTCTGGGACTGAAATTTAGTCCCGGTTTTTTCAAGCTCCGTTATAAATGGTCCCGGTTTTTTCCAAAACGTTTTTTGTCCAGTAGTCCCGGTTTTTTTGACCGGGACTAATTTAGTCCCGGTCCCGGTTTTTCCCAAAAGTCCCGGCCCTGTCCTACCCTAATTAGGTCTGTTAATCGGATTTTTGAAAAAAAAATCGATTGATTGCTACACACAAATAATAGGCCAATGCCTCTGACCGTAGTGACAAAGTGTTTGTTGGAAGGCCCACACACGGCACATGCCCCCGGGCACATTTCTGCGATGAATGGCACTCGGCAATGTGTGCATTTTGCCCGAATGCAGCTGGGCAGATCGGCAGCAGCCTGCACTGCTGCAAGTACATCGAACCAGAGGAAGGCAAACAAAATTAACGCAATGCCCTGAGGGCAGCAAAAATTTGAATTCATCGCCTAAAGGGATTTGAACAAAACAAGATTTGCTGAACCATTGAAAAGATTTCTAAATTTATTTAAAGTCCAAAAATATTTTCAAAAACAAAATTTTTTGTCGATGAGGCCCCTAAAGTGCCGGGTTTTCGACAATTTAATGCTGACAAATAAAAAAATTCTTCCATAAAATCATATTATTTTCTAGAAAAGGTTGGCATATTTGGCTGAAAATAAATTCTAAATTTTTAAAATTTGTACACACTGTTGTTAAAAAGGAATATGACTTAGGTATGTGTAAAGAAATTGTGTCAAAAATTGTTTTTAATTTGAAAATATTCGCGTCGATTAACAATTAAAATGTTCGGGTCCAATAAAATAAGTAAAGTAAAAAGCATTGTTTAAATGTTTAAAAGCATTGTTTAAATGTTTTTAAAAGTGCATTTATGCCGTCCGATTAAATGCTACACATTTAAAAATAACACAACAAAATTACACAATGAACGGAAGCGAACGAATTTGGTGGCGGTGGTCGTAATGATGGCGCCGCGCGGCGTGGGTTCGTTGTAGGATTTTGGCGCAAATCCGAGAGAATTTCCGCTTTTAACATGCCATTTCAATCCGTCATCATTTTGCTTTTGGGGAGACCGGATTCCCCCCCCCCAATTCCCCCAATTCATTCATTCAGCCACCATCTGCTGATGGACATTTTAGGGGGGAAGAAAATGATAATTTTCTGCTAAATGCTGTTTTTGTATGTGCGTTTTGCTGCGTTAATAAGCACGGTAAAGCAAAGGCAATTTATAAAACATTAAATTACAAATTTTAGATTAATGATTGATTAAATAAAGTGTTTAAAATAAATCAAAGAATGCCAAAATGTAAAAATAGTGCCAAAATCATAAAAAATCAAAATTTTTGAGAAAATTTAATTGGTTAGTAAAAATAAGTGGGTCATTTGGCAATATAAATTGGAAAAAATAAAGAAAATCTAATTAAAAATATATAAAATAAATAAATAATGTAAAATGAAATAAATTTAAACGTGAAAATAATGGGAGAGCTTTTTTGAGGGAAAAACTTCGGCGGATCGGACCGGCCTCGAACCGGCGTCTCTGGTTGACCGGACCAATGTTCTAACCGACTGAACTACCGAGACAAAAGGTCTAACGAAAATTCATTTTATCTTTTGACCTGGGACATTTTGTCCATGGGACAGACGACCTTTTGATAGTGTGCCAGCCTGCTGATTATGTGATGGATTCGTTTTGGGTTGGGTTAGGTCTGAACTACCGGGACAAAAGATCACAAAATTCATTTTGTCTTTTGCCCGTGGACATTTTGTCCATGGGACAGACGACCTTTTGATAGTGTGCTAGCCTGCTGATTATGTGATGGATTCGTTTTGGGTTGGGTTGGGTCTGAACTACCGAGACAAAAGATCACAAAATTCATTTTGTCTTTTGCCCGTGGACATTTTGTCCATGGGACAGACGACCTTTTGATAGTGTGCCAGCCTGCTGATTATGTGATGGATTCGTTTTGGGTTGGGTTGGGTCTGAACTACCGAGACAAAAGATCACAAAATTATTTTGTCTTTTGCCCGTGGACATTTTGTCCATGGGACAGACGACCTTTTGATAGGGTGCCAGCCTGCTGATTATGTGATGGATTCGTTTTGAGTTGGGTTGGGTTCCCGCCGCGTCGAATCCGAAAAGGATGAGAATCCATTTTCTCCGCTTTCCCATCGGCTGCCATTTAAGCGATCAGTCAGCCCCCCCCCCCTCTTGCCATCCCCATCCAGCTGTCAGTTGAAAGACCGGCTTTTCATGCAGCTTTCGATGGCTAACGCTTACACTCTAAGCAACAATTTCGATAGCGCCAACATTTTTCGGGGGCTGTGTGATCTGCTTGCTGATCCAACCAAGACTTCTTCACAATACGGGATCATTGGGGGCAAGCAAGTGATCTGATCAGACTCTTTGCCCGCACCTTTGGTTCAAGATGATCTATTCCCGAACAGTGTTCGCTCTGATCATGATCGGGCGATCAAATCAGGTCCATAAAGAAATGGAAACACTGATCGACGACGACTCCGCGCTCAAAAAAGAAATGTTCAGATTGGAACAAGATAGGCTTTTGCTAGAGGGCAGAGATAGCTAACCGGATTCAAAACAGAAACATAATTTAGACAAAATTTGTTTTATCCGGACTCCATTTAAGGCAACTAAAATTGGGATGGACACCAACTCATGCAAAGCTAGATTTAAAATAGAGGCATAACAATTGCACAACGAGTAGTTGAATCCCTGGAGGGGATGGGAGGAGGGAGCAGGAGGATTTCCGCGCAAAATCCAAGAGCATTTTGCGCTTTGCCCTGCCTGACTGCCCCATTCCGATCAGTCAGCAGCAGCAGTCCATCATCAATTTGTTGCTGAAGAGAGACCGGCTTTTCCATCCCCCCCCCCTCCGGCGATGGGATGTTAATGTGCTGCTTGCTCTAAGGTCAGCCAGCGCCAATGGGATGGTTGGGGAGAGAGTGAAGTGGCGGCGTGTGCAATTGAAGCTTCCCAAATTTTTTTTGCGCGCGCGAGCCAGCGCCAAAGGGTGGGAAGGCTGGGGCACTTTCGCCCCGGGCGGTAATAACACAATGAGTGCCCCCGGGGGGGGGGAAGCTTCTGATGATCGGCTGAATTTAGTAGCGCCTTTTTTTACTTGGAGAGCGCTTTTTGCGGGACGCCGCAGTGAGGGAGGAGGAGCTGCTTTTGATCAAAATGAGTGGTTGAAGCCGCCTCGGGCAGCATCTGATCGCAAGAAATTGGCGCCTTGGAGGAGGCGGCTTTTTGTGTGCCGCTTAAAGGGTCATGGGGAAGAGGAGCTTTATTGACTGGACGTGTACAATGATCGATCAAATGTGATCAGTTTAGAAACCAATTCCGATCACAAAAGCTTTGAGAAAGCCAACTGATCAAAATTATTTGCCCTCGGCCCTCAGGAC
>MEIZ01000107.1:251445-261995 GCA_001723225.1 Globodera ellingtonae | reverse complement strand
CACAGACCTCTCCCTTAATTAGCCCACCACGGACCCCTCCCCCACGCCCACGGACCCCTCCCCCAATGATTAATTACCCCAGAGGCGGCAACATCAAAGGTGTGAATTTTCACACCTTCGAAAGGTCCGGGGATTGGTACTACTAATTACTTAAAATTCTTTTATAGAACCAAACCATATATACGTCCACAGCGAACAAATGGAATTGATGAAACGTTATTATGAAATTAAGGACCAAAATCCTAAAATTAGTGACAAGGAAATTGCCAAAATGTTGAAAATTGTATCACGCACTTTGATTAGATGGAAAAAGCAATTTAAACGACAGGAATTGCATCCAAATTACGATGGAAATGTTCAGGAAATTGAGAATCGAAATTTGGGGAGTATTCGAATGAATGTTCACTGATCTGGAATAAAACGTTGTCACATTTTTTAACACTATCAGTGCGATGGCATACATTTGAAATGATTAAATAATAAATAAAATTATTTTAGTATAAAAAAAAGCCTAGAAGAGCATACCGTAGCAAATTTTTGACATAAAATTATTGGCAAATTCCACGCAATGAAAGACGCATTTAAGCAAAAAGGAAAGTATTCAAAAAACGAATGGAATCAAATTGAGAATAAAATTGCAAAACATTTAAAAGTGAATTGCAAAAAAATATATGCCGCTGCAAATGTTCAGGAAATTGATAATTAGAATGAAAATTTTCGATTATTTGTGTATTTAGCGTAATGTTCATCCATTTTTCTTCATTATTAATGAAAAAGCTTAATCGGTTTTGAAATAATTGGGATTTCTCTTTATAAAAAACCTTGTTTTTAATGCAAAAAAGCATTACATTTTCTGCAAATTTAGTTGTAATTCTTTTAACAAATTACCAAACATTTTTAAAATTGTTGGCGGCGCCTATCGGCACCGCCAACCCCCCCCCCCCCAAAAAAAAGCATTTGAGAAAAATCGCGCGCAAAAAAAACAGAAATTTCGCTTACATTGTTTCCGTTTTTTGCAAATTTTGCACAGATTTACATATTTAAAAATTCGTAAAATTTTTCCCGTAGTCGCCTGTTGCCACCGCCGGACACCTATTTCACGATGTTAAATAGCCACATTAATTATTTACAGGTTAAATAAAGATTTTTAAAAAATGATGCTTTTTGGTCCCAAATAATGTTTTTGAAAATATTCATCTGGGAACTAGAGATGGGCGCAAACGGGATTCCCGCGTGAAAATTGCGGTATTCCTACTCCGCACTTTTAAAATTCCCGTTCCCGCTCCCGCAATTTATATTTTAGCATTTTTCTCTTTCTGCAGACACCCCACTCTTACACCAGATGTTTTAATTCTGTGCTATCCTCTTTCAACAACAACAACAAAGCACTCTCCTACGCGAATCAGGACATCCTGCAACTACAACAATAGAAGACCAGGACCAGGCCTGTCCTGTGCAGCGTACAGGATGGGTACATACAATAACCGAGCTACGTCAGGTCATGCAAGGCTTCGCATCGTCAAAATAAATTTTCCCGCATCAGCATTCAAACGCCAAGCGCTGACATTGTGGACAAAAAATCATGTCAAAAATAAATAAAACAACAGGAGCAAAGGCAACCCCTGGTTGTCCGTCCATCTCTGCCGTCAACTGAACTGCAAGTAAGACGAGAACTTCAGCAAGAATTTACAAAGAAGAGACAGGGCGGAGTTTGGAGATACCATTTTATTGTGTAAGATTTTAAAAACGCCATTCGACATCACAAAAAACCCGACATTCCCGACATTTTGCCCAGCCAAACCTAAAAATTCTAGCCCTGTTGCACTTGTTTAAACATAAAAATCCTAGCCAATATATTATTATTTACAATATTTATGAGATGTGGGAAAATGATTTGGGTTAGATATTACTTATTAAAGATGAATGCACATCAATTGTGGGCTGTCATTTATTACTTTCAATAATTTTTTTGTCAAAGCTAAATAATTTTATTAATATTTCAGAATTTGAATATTATATTATTCTTTAAATAGTTATTTTGACCAAATAAAATGGAAGAATTTGGGATTTTCATTTTGGCCTCATTTTTCGCAACAAATTCACTGGACTCCGTAAAAGTAAAATTGGAGCTCAAAACATTTGATGAAATATTCGGAGAAGGTTGGTGGGACAAAGGTGAAGCCGCAGAAGATTTGAAAGCCGCCGTCAACAAACAATGTCCATCGCCAAATCGACCGGCAGAACACCCAAATTGGACAAATTGAACCCAATTCAACTGATCAGAATCCTCCTCTCACAGGGCGCAAAATTCAAAAACTTCATTTTACAAATCTTTTAAGTGTTCACATTAAATTTAGGCAATGTATTTACGTGAATTTATTCTGTTTATGAATATGTGCGTTGTTGTTACAAACGGTGGCATAATAAGTGCAATTTTGAATTCTCTTCGGCACATTGGAAGACATTCAACTCGTTGGCTCAAAAGGGAGTTGTAGCCGCCGCTGGAAAACATTCACTACGCAAAACAACTCAAAATTTAGTTACCAATGCAGCTCGGGGCGCAATTGGCGGCGCAACAGCAGAAGGATTAGCAAAAATAGTTGAGTCGTGGATGGACAAAACTAATTTTTTTAAATATTATGACAAAATATTCTTTTAAAAATATTATGACAAATATTCTATTAAAAGTTTGGCAAATCAGTTGGACAAACGGGCCTTTCTGTTGTTATGCTGGTATACCAAATAATTTAATTTCTTTGTTGAGTCAATTGAAACAATTTAGATGAAGATGGAACAATTCGGAAATTGCGCAGATCAATTGATATGGACTTTGTCAGGTATAGAATGGTCATGGTAAATGGTCATAGTACATTTCAGTGATGCTCAATGCCCTTAAAATGTAAAAATAAAATATTTAAAAAAGTAAACAAAAAATGAATTTTAATGTACATAAGTAAAAAAAATAATACAGAGAGCGATCGCTTTTATATTATCGGCTGGGGCAATCAGACAGATGTTAAGCAAAACATTTTCGTCAAAAGCGAAACGCGGATCAAAGACCATTGAATTAGTAGAATTTTATTGTATTGAATCTTATCAAAACGCGCAGAACCCGATCCTATGAATTTGAGAAACCGGCAGATTTTGATAGGCCTTTCAGAGAATGAACAAATAAGTCCCCCCCCCCGCCAAGTCTCCTACCGCTTGGGATTACGGTTGGGACAACTGCCCAACCCACCGCACGGAACCAGGGGTTCGCCTCCCCTCAAGTACCTTTAGAGTGCCCTTGAAGGCGGCACTGGAATCCCCTTAAGGACGCCCTTCAAAATTACTCCAGTATTGGAGCTTTTCCAGTATCTGTACTGGAGCTTTTCCATTAAAATTGTACAATTTAGAATATTGATTATTCTTTCAAATTTAAGAAATTTTCGAATTTTATAATGCATTCACAAAAAAGTTACGTAACGCAGTAAAAATGTTTTGGCATTTCAAAAACATTTGCTTTGAGGGCATAAAAGGATACGTGCCGGTGGAGAGTCGAACCCACGAACTTCACGAAATCAGTGTGAAGCTCTCACCAATGAGCTATGGGCGCTCCCTTTTGAAAGCTTTCTCCCACACCTCGCTTCCTTTCACAGCTTGCTGCAAAATTGTTGGCACTAGATAAATTAACGCTTGGGCAAATTGAACCCAATTCAACTGAAAACAATGCTTACTTAAATGGGCTAAGAAAATAGTTAACTAAATTTTCTAAAAAAAGTGGCAATTTTTCATTGTAAAATTTCAGATAACGATAAAAGAAAATACTAGAAATCGGTTCTTGAAAGATGGTGTATTGGGCAAGGGAAAAAAATTTCGGTGAAGGATCTTGACATGAAAAATTCAGTTACTAATTTAGGGATCTTAACAAAAAATTAAAATTCGTATTTTTTTGTATTTTTATGAATTTTTCATAAACGCCCAAATTGTGCAAGTCTGGGCTGGCAACTTCTGATCGGAGTTCTGGATTTTAATTTTGATGGCATTCTTTACAACAAATTCACTAGAAAAAGCCGAATCCGTACAATTGGATGAAAAGCCATACAAAATATTTGATGAAATATTCGGAGAAGGCTGGTGGGACAAAAGTAAAGCCGAAGATTTGAAAACACCGGCGCTAACAAACTTTGGACAAAATGTCCATCACCAAATCGACCGACAGAGCACCCAACTTGGACAAATTGAACCCAATTCAACTGATCAGCTTGGACAACCCAATTCATCTGATCAGAATCCTCCTCTCACAGAGTCTGATCACTTTGATAATGCCAAAAACGGCGAAGAACCGAACGAAGTTTCTTCATACGAAAATATTGGTGAAGATGAGCGGAAACGTAAAATTATCGAAAAATTCCACGAAATGAAAGACGAATTTAAGCAAAAACGAAAATATTCAAAAAAAGAATGGGCTCAAATTGAGAGAAAAATTGCTAAACATTTAAAAGTCAGTCGCACAAAAATATATAAATGGAAAAAAGAATTTGGCCTAAGTCAAAAAAGGCATAACTTTGGGAAGGAAAAAAATGATCGAAAAAATTTGGTTGAGAAATTTGATCAGATGAAAGCCGAGTTAAAGCGGAACGGAATCAAAAATTCTTATAAGCAAGAAATTGATGAAATTGTCGCAAAAGAATTGGGCCTCGCTTTTAGAACAATTTACAATTGGAAACGTGAACTTGGCCAAACCGGTGAGTATTTCGAGCACAATTTTATTATTTATTTAAATTAATTAAAATTCTTTTACAGAACGCCAATGACAAACAAAAGGAATTATTGATGAAACGTTATTATGAAATTAAGGCCAAAAAGCATAAAATTAGTGACGAGGAAATTGTTAAATTGTTGAAAATTGGAACTGTGGAAGAGCAATTCCTCGACCCCAAAAATTTTAATTGTTTTTAAAATTTTCGATGTAACAAAGTCCATCCTTTCGTAAAAAGGCATTGTTTTCATTTTACGGCATTTGTCCTAATCATATTCAATAGCATATGTCCACTTTTATGGCCGAATTGGTGGGCCGCCTGGCCCCAACTTCCATCCACCTTTTTGCCCTAATTAAAATGAAGCCCATCCAAAATTTAAATAACGCTGTTACGAATCGTCTGGGTGTTCTGTCTGAGCAAATTCTGGCAAAATATTTTGAATAAATGTTTCATATTTTGCAATTTTGGCGTGGAATGCAACTCGGATTCGGGGAGCTGATCAGAATTCTGGTTTCTTCAAAATTCTCGATCATCGATCCTCAAGTACGGGCTCTAGATATGATGCATAATTAAACTGAAGAAAATTTCATTACACGAAGCGATTTTAAAATGTTCAAAATTGAGTAAAAACAATTTATTCTTCATATTTCTGCATCGTTTCCACCTTTTAAAGCAAGTTGGACGGGAAAGAAAAAGATCGTACTTTTTATTGATTTTTTAAGCAACTTTTCCCAAAAAAAAGGTTCGATTTTCGGTAAAATTTTAAAATTTTTGATAAAAATTGTCAAAATTTCAAAAAATTTTGATTTTCTCAATTTGTTAACAGATTTGCGACCAAAATTTAAATTTCCCCGTTTCCTTCTGTCTGAGGTGGTGGTGTAGTGGTGAGTGGTGGGGCCAGTTGGTTGTCTGGTGAGGGTTCGGATCCCGACGGTGTAGGCTTTTTTTGCCTTTTCTATGAACATATATTGCGAGGGAAGGAATTGTAAAAAATATTTCCGAATTTTTAAAAATTGTTGTTTTTAGAGCTTATTCAAAAATAACTTTTGTTAAAGAAGAGCATTCCAACAAATTTGGTCTCAAAAAATGAAGAAAAATCAGCAGAATTTTTATGCCAAAAAGATATTTATAATGATTTTGAGAAAACCAACCTATCAAAAATCAGTAATAAAATGACTGCGCTTATTATAAACCAATACACCCCACACCCGGATGAACGAAGGTTCGTTTTATTAACAATTTGAACAGTCAAACGGAGGCAGAATTTGATCTTTTACGAAAATCAGGGCTTAGAGGAAATGAAGAGTAGGGGTCATTAGCGTCTGGCCACTAACGTCTCGGAGACGGTTGGCAGCTCATAACTTTTTTCAAAACTGGTCAATCTTGATAATCTTTATATCATTCGAAATCTAAATGATTAGAAGATATATGTCAGCAACTATGAGCCGGTTCGATGCACTATTAAAAAGTTCTACATGAAAAAGTGTAAAAATTGGACTTTTTCATAGTTTTCTGGTCATAACTTTGTTGAACTTTATCCAATGCTTTTCGAATGCTTATAAATAGCTTCGTCTTATTCCGGCCTTTTGAATGATATAAAGATTTGTCAGTCTTGAAAAAAGTAATCAGCTGCCAAACGTCCCTGAGACGCTAGTGGCTAGACGTTAATGGCCCGCTTCGGAAATGAAAGCGCATATGGAATTGAGCATTTATCGACAATCCAACACATTTGGGATAAAACGCTTCCAGAAATATACAAAATTCTAGCGTTTGCAAAGACTTCCGAACCAAGAGAATCAATATGAGTGTTATGGAAAGGGCGCGTGAAGCTGTTGTGCCAATATTTTTAAAGAACACCCACTGGGATGGCCAAAAAAATCCCGTGTCTTTCTTTAAAGAGGGAGACATTTCTGCATAGACTGCAAATGTTTTTACGACAAATATATCAAACATATTTATACTTTTGAGTGTAAGGTCAGGTGTTATTACTATACTACAACGGGTAGGAGGAATGCCATGTGCTAAGAAAGTAGGAGTAAAAATTGAATGTTTGAATTGCCACAGATTCTTTTATAATCAACAATGCTACCATTACCGAAGCTAGGGTGCAATAAGAACCCATGATAAATTAGGTATATATCAGCAAGGGTAACGTGCACAGCAGGGATGGGAATCGCTATCGCGCGAGTTATCGCATTTATCGACTTTTTTAGGCATATCGCCTACCGCATTTGGAAAATGGTTTTTCGCCAATCGCATATCGCTATCGCTTTCAGCAATTCGATATCGCATATCGCCGATCGTTTTCGGCGCGTACCCATCCCTGGTGTACAGAATGTTGCGACTACGGAAATAGCAAGGAGGGCCAGATTTGTGGGAAAAAGAGAGGAAGGGACTGGAATGAAGCAGAAGGGCATGAGCCAACACGAGATTTACTAATTGGTTTTTGACAGCGTATGATAAGATCAAGACTTACATATTTGCGCATAATTCGGGGAAGTTTGACGGTCATTTTATTTATAATTATTTGTGCCGAATGGGAAAACCACCTGTCATGGATAAGCAAAAGAGAGAGAGCGATATGGATGAGAAAAGAGAAGAGCGAATGATCGGCCTTTGATCAGCCAACCGACAACGCAATTTTCCTCTCTCCTTCTTTTCTCCCATTTCTCTCTAACTGCCCTTTCTCCAACCCTTCCCGTTATGTTTCTTGCTCATCCCCGAACAGTTGTTGTGGGCCAAATCCCTCCCCATTGTTCGCTTATAAAATTGGCTCTTTTTGTGGTCAGTCAGTCAGTCAATCAGTCGTTCGGCTAACATTTTGGCGGAGATTGAATAATAAAAGTATTTGCCGCATCGCCTTAGTCCTTTTCCCCCAAAACACTCCAACTAAAAGGGTAAGCCCGGACTGCGAACACTCCCATCCAGGGGCTTGCCCTTGGGTGGGAGGGGCCCAACAGCCGACGGGAACGGCCATATTATCGTCCAGCTGGACGGATTGATCGAGTCCGAGCCGTTGGCCAAATTCCCAAAATTCATTTACACAATTTTTTTCATTGTTTCCCTCCACAATTTCGTAACTTTTCCCCCAATTCCTCATGCATTTAGTTAAATTTCATTCTTTCTCACCATCTCAGACATTTTCCGTTCGAATTTTGCCATGCATAGTCCATGTTAAGATTTGGGGTAGAATGTGAGTCTGTAACCCTGTTCGCCCTTACGTCTCATTTTTTGTACCTTCTCCTTCTTGTCCATTCATTTGTCTCTCCCGGAGGGAAAACACCTGTCACCAGATTTCGAAAATTGTTTCCCTACACCCCCTCCCTCCCTTTCCACCGCCGGCGCCCATTCGGTGGAATTGGGAAATTTGCTCTCAAATTAATTAATTGGTATTGGGAGAGAAGGGTCGGGAAACTTCCAGGAAAACGCCGAGACCAAAAACCAAAGTATTGTGAACGCCGGCCGGCACAGAATGCCTTGTTGCCAACTTCCCGAGCCACCTCCCCGGGCAGGGCCCCATCCCCGGGAAGACTGGTGTAATAAATCAATCGGGAAAAAGAAGGAACAGAACTCACAAGGGTAAAGCGGGTCAGAAGAGAGAGCGATAAAGAAGAGAATTCGGAAGACCAATTGGCAAAAGCTCGGAAGAGGAATGGACGAAAACGAGGATCAACTGATCAGATTTTCGGAGAAAAATGGAAGCCTAATCAAAAGTGCAAATTGGCCAATTAAAAATTGAACGTACGATGTCAGCCGATCGAGGAGGATCAACTGATCAGGCATTCGGAGAAAACAAAGGCCTAATCCCGTGTACCCATCGACAAAATCCGAATATAACAACTGGCTTTATTCACAAAACAATCACTTTCCGAAGCCTTATTACCGACAAATATTTTATCATCGACATTTAATCACACAACTGAAACTACAACTTTTCCAAAGGCCCGAATATTTTTACATCCAAAGCCCTTTAACCGCCAATTGCGATGCTTCAAGTATTCAAACAAAAAACCCTGTATTCGAACTTCGGTATTCATAAAATATTTGTTCTATTCGACATTCGGACAATTCTTGTATTATTCAACCAGCGGATCGAAAGCGAATATTTGATAAATATTTGACTTTATTCGAATACAATTCCTAGCGAAAATCACGGACCAACCCGGGAGGCATTCGACATCGGACTCTGAGAGGGAACCAGTCCCCATAAAACTAAGAGAGACAGAAGACACTTGGAAATAAAACAAAAAGGGAGAAAGATGGACATCGACCAGCTGCGCAGGCGCATTGCAGCTTTAGAACGGGAAGTCCAAACGTCCACCAGTTCGAGAGGACTGGCATTCCCAAATCTCTACGATAGAAGCGACGATTTTCCAAAGCCACCGAGGACATTGGAAGAGGCGCTGACGCAGCAAGTGCAAGGGACAAATCCGAAATTGCACTAGCCGAAGTGAATGCGATCCGCACCGAGTGGAATGAGCTGCGAGAGCGACTACGAGCAAAGGATGAACAGATGCATTTGAATTCGGATTGCCACCAAGACTGGGACGAGAATTACCACCAAGACTGGGACGAGAATTGCCACCAAGACTGGGAGGAGAATTGCCACCAAGACTGGGACCAACACGAGATTTACTAATTGGTTTTTGACAGCGTATGATAAGATCAAGACTTACATATATGCGCATAATTCGTGGAAGTTTGACGGTCATTTTATTTATAATTATTTGTGCCGAATGGGAAAACCACCTGTCATGGATAAGCAAAAGAGAGAGAGCGATATGGATGAGAACAGTTGTTGTGGGCCAAATCCCTCCCCATTGTGTACCAAACTCACTATTCAGTGGGTTAAAACTATTGAACTCACATTGCAGAACACTAACAAAGGAAGGTATTCGAGTGTCCGTGGCATTTCGGAATGAAACTTGGTGGCCATATAGAACACCCCTGGGTTTTTAAGAAATATGATATCCATTTTTGCGAAATGAGCCAGAGTGCCGAGATACGGCGTGCCAAAGTTTAAGTTCTGTGCATAAATATTTTATTTAATACACTTGTTTTGTTGGCGTCGATGGCGCAGTGACTGTGCTCTGGGTTCGCTTTTTGCCCCCGCAGGTTCAAATCCCGCCGCTCCAAATATTTTATTTTTTTAATTTATGGATTTTCACATAAATGATAGTCTTCAAAAAAATGTTTGAAGCATAAGTGCAGTTCGCAATAGGCGCAACGCAATAAAATTATATTCTCGTAAGTAAACAGCCAATCTGGGTTAATTCAAAAATTAATTTTGCTACCTTCTAATTAATTTTAGATCAGCTTCTGTTTTTATAAAACGGAATTTTGACCGCATACATGACAACGATCGATGCCCTTTTTCAGATGAACGATAAAATTTAAGAGCTTTCTTCATATCGGCATAAGATATGTCGTCTCTCCGGGGTGTCTTTTTTTCTGGTGATGGGTAAAAGCTTGAGCCGCTTGACTTTTCTATATAAAATAAATCATTTTGGAGTAGGGTTTCCGGTTCCACCTGATCCACACGGACTATTTGTTTCAACAATTTGTTAATCATCCGGGTCCTCGTCCAAATCCGAAAAATCAACAAATATTTTTGGAGAAGGAATATAATATTTAAAGGGTTTATACTCATTTTTAAAAAATCAATGGAGGGAAGAAATGTGCAAATGGAATCGCTTCCCTGGCCAAATTATGCATAAATTAAAAAAATAAAATATTTGGAGCGGCGGGATTTGAACCTGCGGGGGCAAAAAGCGAACCCAGAGCACAGTCACTGCGCCATCGACGCCA
>MEIZ01000107.1:229759-244387 GCA_001723225.1 Globodera ellingtonae | reverse complement strand
ATTTTATAACACTAAAATATTGTTCAACTTTAAAATACACCTTTTTTTGCACAATACCTGTCTCTTATACACATCTAGATGTGTATAAGAGACAGGGTGAGAACACACAATTTTTTGAGACTTTTCTAATCTCAAAACTTTAGCTTATAATTAGGGTTAGCAGTTGACCATTTGAGCAGGCATTCACTTCTACAAAAATTCCATCGACAGACTTTGGATGCAATTGCTGTCGTTTAAATTGCTTTTTCCATCTAACCAAATTTCAATTTTTTGGCAATGTCCTTCACCAGGGTTCGTATTCGTCCTTGAATGGCAAGGACAGTCCTTGAAAATTGACCCTCGATCTTAAAAATTGAAAATGTCCTTATTTTTAAGATTGTCCTTGAAAATGAGGGTTTGGCGTGAGTATTGAAAATATTGGGATTTTAATGGAACCATTCATGTTTTGGCATTGTGAATATTCAAAATTTTCAATAGAAAGTGTATTCAATCCCGAATAGGAAAAACAATACAATTTTGTCAAGCGTAGTAGAAAAAAGCTGAAACAAAAATTAAAAAATAAATAAAAACACAAAAATTATTTCTAAAATCCTTTAAATTTAAAAAAAAATGCAACAACTTTCATTTATTCAAAATAAATGTTTATGTTTCAAAATTAGAACGATTTTAAAGGTTGCCCTTATTTTGGACCCCTAAATATAGGAGGAAGTTGAAGAAGGGCAAAACTAATTGAAGAATTACTGCAATAGGAGCAGTCAGCAGAAGGTAACAACAGCAAAAGATGAAGTTCATTCATTCAAACGCTCCCCGAATTCGAGTGCCCAATTTCCTCAACATTTTCGCGGCATTCTCTTCCACAGAATGTCCATCGACAGAATTTGGATTCAATTGGTGTCGTTCAAATTGCTTTTTCCATTTATACAAAGTGGTTGTTCCAATTTTTAACATTTTGGCAATTTCCCCAACACTCATTTTAGGATTTTGGTACTTAATTTCATAATAACTTTTCAATAATTCCTTTTGTTCACTTTGGGGGTGTTTATGTTTTGGTGCTGTAAAAAAATTTAATTAATATAAATAAATAATAAAATGGGGCTCAAAATACTCACTGGATTGGCCAAGTTTCCGTTTCCACCTGGAAATTGTTCTAAAACTGAGGTCCAACTCTTTCGCGACAGTTTCATCAATTTCGTGACGATAATAGTTTTTGAATCCGGCCCGCGTTAGCTCGGCTTTCATCTGATCAAACTTTTCAACCAAATTTTTTTGCTCATTTTTTTCCTTTTCAAAGTTATACATTTTTCGACTTAGGCCTAATTCTTTTTTCCATTTACATATTTTTTTACGACTGATTTTCAAATGTTTAGCAATTCTATAGTCAATTTGACTCCATTCTTTTGTTGAATATTTTCTTTTTTGCTTAAATTCTTCTTTCACTTCGTGGAATTTGTCAATAATTTTACGTTTTTCGTTTGAAGTAATTTTTTCACCATCTTTCAGTTTATCAGAGTGATAAGACTCTGTGTGAGGAGGATTCTGATCAGTTGAATTTGGTTCAATTTGTCCAGAGTGATCAGACTCTGTGAGAGGAGGATTCTGATCAGTTGAATAGGGTTCGATTTGTCCAATTTGGGTGTTCTGCCCATCGATTGGATGAAGAAAATTTTGTTCAAGCGTTAATTTATGCCATTCTTCGTCTTTGTCATTGTCCCACCAGCCTTCTCCGAATATTTCATTAATTATTTCGAGTGGCTTTTCCTCCAATTGTACGGATTTGGCGTTGTCGTGTGAATTTGTTGCAAAAAATAAAAACAAAATTATAATCCAAAACATATTCATGTTGGGATAAAGTTTCTCTAGTTAATTACGATCTATATGAATATATTGTAAATGAAATGAAATAACAAAATTGTGAATTTTTTAGCCCAAATAAATTGGAGTTACTCAGAAAATCAATAAATGGTGGAAATCATTTTCCAAATTTCTGCCAACCCTAAAATTATTGATCATAATTGGAGGAAATGGTGATAATTACTCTCGCCTCGTTTCCTAGTGCCAACAATTTTGCAGCAAGCTTTCAGGGATTTTTTTTCTCGCGGATATAAAAAGCTACAGTGACTGTTTACCTATCAAAATGCTCTATTCAGATAGGAGAATTGCATATAAAAAAATTAAAAATTTCCAAATGACCGCTAATGTAAAAATGGGGCACAATTCAACATTTTAACAATTTCCTCGTCACTAATTTTAGGGTTTTGGTCTTTAATTTCATAATAACGTTTCATCAATTCCATTTGTTCGTTGTAACACGTATTTATGTTTTGAATATCGCTAAAATCTTAAAAAAGTTTCCAGGCCGACCGCTCCCATTCTTCAAAAAAGTGGCATATTTTTACATTCTTAACAAATTGAGTCAAAAATTCAAAAATTTCTCGGCGGAGTCTATCGTCACCGCCGACCCCATCCCCCACTCCGCCTCAAGAGTTTAAAATAGCCCTAAAAACAGCCACTGGCAGGGCTGTAATCAGAAAAAGTTTCGGGGGCAAGCCAAAAAAAAAGTCTTAGGGCGGGGGGGGAGGGGGGGTCCTTAGGCCCTGAAGAATAGCCTCTTCGCGCTAATAAAGCTAAATTTAGGTTTTAATAAATATTTAAGAATAAATCTCCCGGTTCGGCCATCACGTTTCAAAGCGTAAATTGTTGTAAAACTGAGACCTTTTGCGACAGTTTCATTTATTTGACTGGGATAAGAGTTTTTGAATCCGGCCCATCTTTACAATATTAACAAATTGCATCGACAAAAAAATGATTGAAAGTAATAAATGACAGTCCACAATGAAATAGGCATTCATATAAATTCATATTTTTTAATAATTATCTCACCCGAATCAATATTCCCTTTTGAACTGGGACCAAAACAATATTCATGGCATCTCATAAATATTTTTCAAAATCTTTTGAACCGGGACCAAATCAATATTCCTGACATCTCATAAATATTTTCCTACTAATGCAAAATCAAAAAAAAATTTAATTAAAATTATACTTCGCCAAGGAGGAAAACCCACAATTGGTTGGATTTGCACATTTTTTAAGGCAACGAAGTACCAATCGAAATAAAGAATTTTTAACAATCACATTTTCGCAATGTCCATATCCGGGAAAATTTCTGTCGCTTTTGGCGACACTTTGCAACCTTTCTCATTTTGTCAAAAATTATGTAATTCAGACTTAACTTTTGAAAGCAATGGTAGAATTTTTTAATTTTTTGCACAAATTCTCCATTACTATAGATTCGCATTATCAATTCGACCCAAAATTGACGGCTTTAACAAATAAATCCCGCATTTGGGGTGAAGCTGCTGAGCGTTACGAACTCCCACCGGCAAGACTGCAACACTCTTAGGCTTATAGAAAATAACCCCCATTTTCAGTTTGGACTCCACTTTTAATATTTTGTCAATTTCATCCTTGGACAGTTGTTCACACTACACTATCTGTCCAATGGCTTAGTGGTGAAACTCTTAGACTGATTTTATTTGGTCTAGGTTCTAGCCCCTTCCGCTGTAAGCATTTTATTTTTTTATTTATATTTTAATATCCCTCTTTTTTAGTATTCTTACAATTTGTTGCAAAAATTTTAGCTATGTAAATTCTAAGTATTTACGTAAAAAACTCATAAATATTTTATTTTCTAATAATAATTTGCATATACATATGGAAGCGGGCGCCAATAGCATATTTTGGCATTTTTGGGCTAGACCGGCCCAAATGGCGCTGGAGGGGAGATAGCCAGGGTAGCAATGAGTTGTTCTGGCGCTTAAAACTACCGGAGTTTTTCATAAATTTCAACTTTTACGAAAAGGCTTCAAATCTACTCTATTAAAGGTTGAAGAAGAAAAAATTAAGTATTTTTAAAAAATATATTTTTTTAAAAAGTCGATAAAAAGGTATTTCTGGGGGTATTCAGGGGGCGCACAATCTGAATCTCTTTTTCTTTTCGACTATTTCGAACCCAGGACCCTAATTCCGTAAGGATTTGAGTGTTCCGCTGGTTGGAAGCGAACGGTTAAAACGCCCATGGCGGGGGCATAAGATCATCCATAAAGAAGAAGGCAAATGGGACGCTCCGGTAGCTAAGTTGGAAGAGCTGCCCACGGATCAAGAATTTTATTTTTATGCCTATTCTTTCATTTTTCATTCTTTTTATCAGCCTCTTCTGGCTCTTTACTCCGGCGTTCAGCTTTGCGTTTCTTCTTTGCTTACACTGGTGAGCAATTAGTGGGTCTGATAGCCCTTGACTTTGATTGCCACCAGTGAGCAATTCGTCTTTCTTTCGAATTTTTGAGAGAAAGAGGCAATAGAATCGACAAACAGAAAGAAAGAGAGAGAGTTCGTTGCAGCTGCATCGAAATTCCTTTGAATTCAAATTTGAATAACGTGGGCGGACGCTGGTTTCCCACCAATTGACTCACTTGTCTGATGGTACGGTAATTTCATTTCTTTGATTGAATTTTTGACTGGCAGTCAAATTGCATTTTGTGCGAGAATAATTAAAATTTATACGACTTTCTTCAGTTCATTTTGTTCTACGCCTCTCTTTACTTTTCTCTTTGTTTTTAGGTGCCGACTCTTCGCCCTCCGGCGGTCATTCTGGTCTTTCCCTTTTCGACACTCTTTGTTTTCGTTTTCGCCATTTTGTTTCCCTTCAGCGTTTGTGATTTCATTCCCTTCAATCCTCTTCCTTTCTTCGTACTCTTTTCCTTTGCCTTTGGGCAAATCGATTCTCAACATCATCTCTTTTCTTTATTTTTTATTTCGGGCATTCTTCATTTCTTTAATTCCATTCCGGGCAATATTCCTTCCTTTCTTGCTTTGGCTGTGCTTTTGCCATTATCATTTTATTTTAAATATTTTTGTCACACTTTTAATTATTTAAATATATTTTTTTTGGGGATAAAAAATTTAAATTTACATGTTCCGCCTTGCTCCCCACTTCCTTGGCGGGATGAATTCTGAGTCAGGACAATGGGTTTGCCCTGTCCTACCCAAGCACTGATGTCAGTGTGCAGTTCTTTATTCGGGGGCAGGGATTACAGAATATGGGGAAAGCTCCCCCGATTCGGGTAGGGAAGTGGGGAGGGAAATTGGTTGATCGGGATCCGGATCCGATCAGAAGTGATTGGGTGGGGTGATCAGAGGAGCTGGGTATCAGCCCAAAAGGTGAGAGGGGCCGCCCCCGGGACAGTTGTTAATTGGGGAAAACAATTGNCTGATGTTCCATCATTTTATAACACTAAAATATTGTTCAACTTTAAAATACACCTTTTTTTGCACAATA
Organism: Globodera ellingtonae; assembly: GCA_001723225.1. Taxonomy (NCBI): domain Eukaryota; kingdom Metazoa; phylum Nematoda; class Chromadorea; order Rhabditida; family Heteroderidae; genus Globodera; species Globodera ellingtonae. Next base: position 239,049 of record MEIZ01000107.1, on the reverse strand, counting down.
CACCCTTAAAGCTGTCTCTTATACACATCTAGATGTGTATAAGAGACAGATCATTGGTCAATGGTGAGAAATACTGATTAATATTTCTGCACGACAACTTGCAAATATCCAAAATAAATGTTTATGTTTCCAAATTAAACACATTTAAAGTTTACCCGCGGGTACTTTTCCGTTATGGTGCCACACATTCATATTTTAAAAAAGGTCCTCCAAATGGGCTTTATTTAATCAGAGAAAAAAGTGGGCGGAGTTAAAGGCAGGAGGCTTACAAATTCGGCCATAAAAACATGTGCCATTGAATATGCATGAGAATGAGAACAAATGCCGTAAAAAGAGGAAAAAAACCCGTTTAAAGACAATTCAAATTGTTGGGGTCGAGGTTTGTCAGACTTAAAACATCGGGAAATCAATCTAAGAAAAGGTTGAAATTATTGAAAATGATTTTGAAAATAGAAAATGAGACGTTCTGTTGCGAATACAGCCGAAGGAATAGGAAAAAATTGTTAACCCTTTTTGGTGTTTTATCAAGCATTGGCCATTTCTTCAAATACTCCCCGAATTCGAGTACCCAATTTGCTGTGCATTTGCCGCGGCATTCTCTTCCACAGAATTTGGATAAAATTGCTGTCGTTTAAGTTGACTTTTCCAATTATATAAAGTGCGTGTTCCAATTTTAAAGGTTTTAGCAATGTCCGCGTCACTAATTTTAGGATTTTTGTCCTTAATTTCATAATACCATTTCATCAATTCCTTTTGTTCGTTGTGGGAGTGTTTAGGTTTTGGTGCTGTAAACGAATTTTTAATTAATAAAAAAAAATAATTTTAGGTTTGAAAAACTCACTGGTTTGGCCAAGTTTACTTTTCCAATTGGAAATTGTTCCAAAACTGAGGCCCAACTCTTTCGCCACAGTTTTATCTAATTCATTTTGATAAGAATTTTTGAATCCGTCCCGCTTTACTTCGGCTTTCTTTTGATCAAATTTCTCTATTAAATTTTTTCGCTCATTTTTTGTCTTTTTTTGACTTAGGCCAAATTCTTTTTTCCATTTATATATTTTTGTCCGACTGACTTTTAAATGTTTAGCAATTTTTCTTTCATTTTGAGTTCTTTCTTTTTTCGAATATTTTCCTTTTTGCTTAAATTCGTCTTTCATTGCGTGGAATTTGGCTACAATTTGACGTTTTCGCTCATCTTTGGAAATATTTTCGTTTGAATTGGGTTCAATTTGTCCAAGCTGATAAGTTGAATTGGGTTCAATTTGTCCAAGCTGATCAGTTGAATTGGGTTCAATTTGTCCAAGCTGATAAGTTGAATTGGGTTCAATTTGTCCAAGCTGATCAGTTGAATTGGGTTCAATTTGTCTAAGCTGATCAGTTGAATTGGGTTCAATTTGTCCAAGTTGGGTGTTCTGCCTGTCGATTTGGTGAATGGCATTTTGTTCAAGCGTTAATTTATGCCATTCTTCGTCTTTGCCATTGTCCCACCAGCCTTCTCCGAATATTTCATCTATTATTTTAAATTGTGTTTCCTCCAATTGTACGGATTCGGCTGTGTCGAGTGAATTTGTTACGAAGAATGACACCAAAATTAAATTCCAAAACGCATTCATTTTATTTGGGGAAATAAACTTTTAATGTAGAGAGATACCTATATATGAGAAATTCCAGTTTATTTTATATTTTTGTGTTAAGAAGATTTTAAAATTTAATTTTAACTAATATAAGTAATTATTAATAATTAATATTATTTAGCTTTGATAAACAAATCATTGATGTAATAAATGACAGCCACAATTGAAATGGTGGGGTATTCATATTCTTTAATTATCTATCTCACCTAAATCAATACTCATTCCTGACAACTCAAATATTTTACTTTCTAATAATAATCGCATAAGCGGGCACCAACGCAATAAGTCGAAGAAGCAAGTGTGGATTTTTTGCTTCAAAATTAATGAAGATTGGCCAATACTATTAAAATTTTGGGGATTTTCAGTGAAAATTTTCGAATTGACAATAACTTTTAAAATTTCAAATTCTTAAAATATATATAATAAAAAGTTGCTCTGATGTTCCATCATTTTATAACACTAAAATATTGTTCAACTTTAAAATACACCTTTTTTTGCACAATACACCCTTAAAGATCATAGTGGGAATGCCCGGAGGCATTTCCCGTACCTCCAAAATGTAAAAGGGGCGAATAATAACCTTTATTTAGAACGTGCTGGGTCGTTCCGTAAAAAAGGCAAGCTGGGCGTTTCGTAAAAAAGGCTAATGGGGCGCTTTTCAAAAGTTTTTTGTTACAACTTCTTTCAAAGCTAACCAAATCAAACATTTTTGAAACCATTCGAAAGCATGCAATGGGTAGAAGCTTTTAAACGCAAAAGCTAAGCGATTGGACAATTCTCAAAAAGTTATGGCCAGAAAACGCTTTTAGGCTTAATTTTTTTGAGAATTGTCCTATAGCTTAGCTTTTGCGTTTAAACGCTTCTACCCATTGCATGCTTTCGAATGGTATCAAAAATGTTTGATTTAGTTAGCTTTGAAAAAAGTTATAACAAAAAAACTTTTAAAAAGCGCCCAATCATTTTACTCCAACAAAACAAAATATGCCATCCAAATTGATGCTTATTTTATGCTTAATTCTCTTTCTGACTTTACAATTCCCGGAACCGATTGAAACTGCTGTTGCACATGAATAGTGGGAATGCCCGGAGGCATTTCCCGTACCTCCAAAATGGAAAAGGGGCGAATAATAACCTTTATTCAGAAGGGGTTTTTGCAGAAATTGGCCAATGTTGAGGTAATAGAGCAACCCGATTCGTCTCGGGACAGACAGGGGTGGGGGAATGGGCAAAGGTGTTCGGGAGTCCAATCCCCGATCGAGTGAATTGAATGTCCTCAAGGGGGAACAAAACGAACACTGGTGGGGCGGGGCGCTCAAACACTGGTAGGGCGGGGCGAGTGAGGAGTGAGTGATCAGATTGGGCGGAGTCATCCACCACCACAAAGAAATTGCTCCCGGCAATTTAAAGAACAGATTACAAAAAGAACATGAGGGGGGGGGGGGGATTAACCTAAAATAAGTCATCAAATGATATTGTTTATTTTTTTCATTGCAAAACGGGCGTTTTCATCTTTGACAAATTTGGCCATCCCACTTCTCCATCATCTCCTTTCGTCATTTCGGCTGTTCATTTGATTCGATTTCTTCTCCAAAAATAATTTTTCCCATTTTTCAAATTTTCATAACATCCAAATACTCATATTTTTAAGAAAATGTCCGCCATTTGGGAGCAAAAAATAGATTGTAGCATCACTTGCCACTTTCCGGACGTTTGTTGGGAGCCTAAGGTCTTTACAAGTCCTAATATTTGCCTTCCTGCCTCCAAATTTTGGACCAATTTTTGTAACAAATTCTATCAAAAATTCTAAAATTTTTTGGGCGGCGTCTATTGGCTCCGCCTACCCCCTCTCCCTCCCCCAACCAAAAAAAGTTGAATAAAGATTGGATTTCCCCATTAACGAGTTGTTTAGCATTAAAACAAGTGAATTTTTTGCTAAAATTAAAAAAAAATATTTTTGAAAAAAGTCCAGGTCCAGGGCCTGGGTACAGGCATCCAGTACCTTGGATTTTTCCTGAACCTGGAGTTTTCCTTGTATGATGTTTTGTTGTTATTACAAAATTTGACTTGGTTCAAAAAATAATATCAAAATTTAAATATGAGTAGGTAGGCGTGTTAATAATTTTCTAAATTCTACGTTGAAAAATAGTAGCCCCCTCTCCATTTGAAGCTCCCTCTCTAATTGTAACCCCCCCTCGAGGGAGTGTTGAAAAATAGAAGCCCCGGGGCTACTAATAAGAAAAATACGGTAATACTTTTTCTGATCAATTTTTAATTTGATCACTTTTGTTAAGTCGGGGCGTTTGCCAAAATCGCGCGTTCGTAATGTCGGCACTCATTTGGGGACCCACTTTGGGCGTCCGCCATCCACTTCTTTTGCTTTTCGCGTTCCTCCCGGAGGGCATTCGGTCGTTTGAGGTAAGACCGATCACAGCCTTTTATTATTTTTCTGGAACCTTCATTTTCCACATGGCGTCAAAATGCCTTCCTTTGTTGATGATTTTAATTGGGATTATTGATTTGTTAATTTTTTTTAACATATTTTTACTATTTTGTTATTAATTTTTATTTTTTGGGTTGTGTTTTTATCTTTTAATTAATTATTTAATAAAACATTTCATTTAATTCGATCAAAATATTATTTGGGTGTCTGTCCCGCGGCGGGACCTCCGTGAATAGTGGGAATGCCCGGAGGCATTTCCCGTACCTCCAAAATGTAAAAGCGGTGAATAATAACCTTTATTCAGAAGGGGGTTTTGCAGACATTGGCCAATGTGGAGGTAATAGAGCAACCCGATTCGTCTCGGGACAGACAGGGGTGGGGGAATGGGCAAAGGTATTCGGGAGCCCAATCCCCGATCGAATGAATTGAATGTCCTCAGGGGGAACAAAACGAACACTGGTGGGGCGGGGCGATCAAATGATGTGAGGAGTGAGTGATCAGATTGGGCGGAGTCAGATCAAAAGTTTTCAAGCGATTCCGAAAAAAATAAAAAATAATTTTTTTAGAAATTTTTATATTTCAAAAAATGATCTGAATATCTCTGAAAGTTGAGTTCAACTTTTTGATATTTTGCCATTTTTTCAACTAGTTTATGCTTAGGCCTAAGCCACCCTGGCTTGGGGTTCGTTAGGCTTAGATCGAAGCCACCCTGGCTTGGGGTTCGTTAGGCTTAGGTCTAAGCCACCCGGCGCTTAGGATTCGTTAGGCTTAAGCTTAGGTCGTCCAGAGCTTAGGGGTCCATCTCAGGGTGGTTTAGGCCTAAGCCTAAGTCTAACGAACCCCAATGGCTTAGGCCTAAGCCTACGTACCCTAAGTATCTACGTTTTGCGTGATTAATGGTAAAAAATAAAATCAAAAAGCATAGATTTTCAAAATCTTAGATGTTGTCATATCTTTTTGTCAAAGTTGAATTGGGTTCAATTTGTTCTGAGTGAAATATTTTATGAGATGTCAGGAATACTGATTTGGTCCCGGTTTAAATTTTACGAGATGTCAGGAATATTGATTTGGTCCCGGTTTAAAATTTTGTGAGATGTCAGGAATATTGATTTGGTCTCAGGAATATTGATTTGGTCCCGGTTTAAATTTTATGAGATGTCAGGAATATGGATTTGGTCCCGGTTTAAATTTTATGAGATGTCAGGAATATTGATTTGGTCCCGGTTCAAAATTTTATGAGATGTCAGGAATATTGATTTGGTCCCGGCTAAAATCGTTGACCACTCATTCAAACGCTCCCCGAATTCGAGTTTTCAATTTTCTGAACATTTCCGCGGCATTCTCTTCCACAGAATGTCCATCAACAGAATTTGGATGAAATTGCCTTTTCCATCTATACAAAGTGTTTTTTCCAATCTTCAACATTTTTGCAATTTCCTCGTCACTAATTTTAGGATTTTGGTCTTTAATTGCATAAAAACGATTCATCAATTTCTTTTGTTCGCTTTGGGAGTATTTATGGTTTGGTTCTGTAAAAAACATTTTCAATTAATTTAATTAATAAAATTGTGCTCAAAATACTCACTGGATTGGCCAAGTTCACTTTTCCACTTGTAAATTGTTGTAAAACTGAGGCCCAACTCTTTTGCAACAGTTTTATCTAATTCATTTTTATATGGCCTTTTGAATCCGTTCCGCGTTAACTCGGCTTTCTTTTGATCAAATTTCTCTATCAAATGTTTACGTTCTTCTTTTTCATAGAATACTTTTTGATAAATGCCAAATTCTTTTTTCCATTTATATATTTTTGTGCGACAGACTTTTAAATGTTTAGCAATTTTATCCTCAATTTGAACCCTTTCTTTATTCGAAAATTTTCCTTTTTGCTTAAATTTGTCTTTTATTGCGAGGAATTTGTTAATAATTTTACGTTTTTTGTTTGAAGAAATTTCTTTTATTATTTCGTTCCGTTCTTCATCAATTTTGGCATTATCAGAGTGATCATACTCTGTAAGAGGAGGATTCTGATCAGTTGAATTGGGTTCAATTTGTCCAATTTGGGTGTTCTGCCGGTCGATTTGGTGAAGGGCATTTTGTTCAAGCGTTAAGGTATGCCATTCTTCGGCTTTGTCATTGTCCCACCAGCCTTCTCCGAATATTTCATCAATTATTTTGAGTGGCGTTTCCTCCAATTTTACGGATTCGGCTTTTTCGAGTGAATTTGTTGCAAAAAATAATACCAAAATTAAAATCCAAAATTCTTCCATTTTATTTGCGCAAAATAACCTCTGAATTTAGAGGCATTTATATGAAATTCCAATTAATTTTCTAATTAAAAAAAAATTTATTCCAATTTTTAATATTTAAATATTATTAAGCTATGATTAAAAAAAAGTAATAAAATAGAATGGGCATTCATATAAATCATATTCTTTAATAATTCACCCTAATCAATATTGCTGACAATATTTAAAATCATTATATAAAAATAGCGATCAATTGAATAGCCATTTCAACATTTATAATTGCTCTTGAGAAAAGTGGCAAGCTGTCATTTATGTCCTTGAGTTTTGTCCATACCCATGATTTGGCGCCTTTTGTCCTTGTTTAAATAATGTCACGCTGCCCTGCGTCAGAGCTGCGGCCCTCTCTTTCAGCGCGAGCGGGTTGCGCACCACGCGGAGATCGGCCAGGTGCTCCGCCGCAAATTGGAGCAGTTTGGTCGGGTTGGTGGGGTCGGTCAGCCCTAACGTTTGCGCCGTTCGAGGGAGAATGGCCATGATGACATTGTAGTCCTGCTGGTCGGGGCTTGTCTTTCTCGTCATCGCTACTGCTCGGTCCAGCAGCTCCTGGAAGGCCGTCGTCGCCTCCAGGAGGGTGTCCTCCATCCCTTTTAGTACATGACATGCTCTCGAGCATCACCGCCCGAAAATCCGAATCGAGCAGTTCCGGGCCTCTACGATCTGCACGACTAAGCCACCGGCGGAGGCGACCATCCGGTCCCTTGCTCGGATCGCCAGTGACCCGCTTCTCAAATGGAACGCGCTGCGGGGAGCTGCGGTACCCGAACAACAGGCTGGTCCATCAGCGTTCTTCGGCGGGTTTTTTTGCGGAGCGGTTTAGTCTTCGGATGCATGGTGTGATCACCCTCAACCACGATGGCGGCGTCATCGTTTCGTCTGTCTTTGTACTGCCGTTGGGCGTCAGATCGGCTGCTGATCAGGTTCGGCATCCCGGGAGTGATCGACCAAATGAGTAGAAAAAGCATAACAGCAAAGTCGAAGTGTTTTGATAAGTTGCAAAAAAGTTATAATGTATTAAGTAAAATGGTTTTCTGATCATAATTTTTTAAAACTTGGATTTACTACTTAGTTTAGGTTTACAAATAGTTTTTACTCATTTAGAGCTTTCCATTGGTCTAAGGCTTAAGTGTGTTATTGCGGTGTAAATAAAGTTATGATGTCTAAAACTACTTCATAAAATATATGTGGCGGAATTTAAGATACGACCTAGCACCGCCATTTATTAGTTGCAATGATTTTTTTTAACAAGGCTCGATATATTTATAATATTTGAAAATTAGAATATTTGAATATTTTATTATTTTTTTAAATTTAAGAAAATTTTGAGAAAGTTCTTTAACCAAAATAAAAATTATAAATTAATTGGAACTTCTATAAAGTCCCCAAATTCAGAGGGTCACTTTGTGGCAAGTTCGAGTGTTCTGAATGCGGCGCGAAAGATTGCGACCCCCGGCATTTTGGGCCTATCAATTATAATTTGACTTTTGTCCCGACCAATTAAAATTATAATAATTAAAAACCATTTTTTTATTTGGCAATTCACAATTGATCGCCATTTTATAAAGTGATGATTATTTAGGAAATTATTTACAATTTGTCAGGACTATTGATTTGGTCCCGGTTCAAAAGGCTTAGGAAAATATTTAAAAAATGTCAGGAATATTGATTGATTCGGGTTAAGAATACCTCAATTGTGGGCTGTAATTTATTTTTTATTAAAGCTAAATAATATTTATTAATATAATAAATAAATTTAAGAAAATTTTGACACAAATTCTTTAAAATAAATTAATTGACAAATTTTCCCATCGAATTTTCGGTTTAAATTTATTAAATTAATTCGAATTTACTATGAATTTCTCTAAATCAGAAGTTTTTTCCCCAAAAAAATGAATAAATGTTGGATTTTAATTTTGGTTGCATTTTTTGCAAAAGAAAATTGGTCACCAGGATATTTCGAATTTTTCGTTCTAACTTTTTTCAAACAACTCTAAAAGCTTAGCTTTCTGCTTTGTTACTCAATTCGAAGAGATCTTTTGATTGATCCTAATTGCAACTAATTAGACTTAGTATAAACAGAGTTAGCGCAAAGGGGCGCGAGTTTTCTTGGAAGCAAACCACTTTTCAGTTTAGAACATTTTTAAAAGTCTACAGAATAAGAAGAGTTTACCATTTGACAGCATTTAGTCTGAAGAAGCTTTTTTCAAAAGAAAGCTAAGCTTTTAGAGTTGTTTGAAAAAAGTTAGAACGAAAAATCCGAAATATCTTGGTGACCAATTTTCCTTGGTTACCAATTTTCGGTGACCAATTTTCCGAAAACCCTCGGTGACCAATTTTCCGGTGACCGATTTTCCGTTCACCGAAATAGCCTACTCCGGAGCACCACGAGGTATCATTCGAAAGCATGCAATGAGTAGAAGCTNGACCAATTTTCCGGTGACCGATTTTCCGTTCACCGAAATAGCCTACTCCGGAGCACCACGAGGTATCATTCGAAAGCATGCAATGAGTAGAAGCTTACAAAGGCAAAAGCTAAGCGATTCGACATAAACAAAGAAAGTTATGACGTCACTACAACAAAAACGGCAATTTTTACACGTTTCAAGCTATAACTTTTTTTTGAAAAGACAAATCGGTTAGCTTTTGCCTTTATAAGCTTCTACTCATTGCATGATTTCGAATGTTATCAAAAATGTTTGATTTGGTTAGCTTTGAACAAAGTTATAACGAAAAACACTTGTCGGCGCCGAATCGTGCCGCGCCGAATTGCGGGGTACCGGCCTACTCTGATTCGCGTTGATAATCAGAAGATTTGACACGGTCTGATTAGGTTGAATCATTTCGATTCATTTAAGAAAATTAGATCATTTGAGGAGGCAGGTCTTTTTTTTGTCTGGTCGGATCAGGCTTAATCAA
>MEIZ01000107.1:189306-209477 GCA_001723225.1 Globodera ellingtonae | reverse complement strand
AAAGAACCAAGTTGAGTACCATCAACGTGCATTTTTATGCAAAATTTCCGCCCCCCCCCGGGCCCGGTCGTCCAATTCAGTCCAGTCCAATTACTTAGTTGGTTGGTTGGTTACCTACCGACCGTGAAAACTGCACGTCCCGACTGTTTCTGAAGTGTTGGACCAGCTGATGTGCCTTGTCCAGCGCCAAATCGACGTCGGGGCCCCCTTTGGCGCCCGCGCGACTGGTCAGCTCAAAAATTTCGCGGATCGCACCGGTGATCAGCCGATCGAACTGCGCCCGCTTGACGTGATGCGGCGGCATCTGCTGGCCGGCACGCGGTGCCAACATGCCGAGGAAAAGGCATTTGGATGGAACGACTAAATTTTTGGAGGCGTTTAAAAAAAAGTGCATTTTTGGGGACAAAGTGCCAACAACAAAAAAAAGTGTGGCACTAATTGTTCGAAAGCAGAACAGCATTTAAAAACGGTGTCCGTACATTTTGCCAACGAACGTTTTGCCAACCCAGCAAAAACTCAAATTGTGATCAATTTCGAACCCCGGACCCGAATCGAAGGTTTTTCGATTTCAAGGAATCTTTTGGCCTTAAAAACATTCAAAAAATGCTCAAATTCATCCCAAAAACGTAAAGTTGGCAAAAATGTACAGTTGGCAAAACGTAGTGGTACCTTTAAAAACCCCAAAAATACAGTTAAGCGGGATTTTGGCGATTTTCGTTACAAAAAAAAGGGGGGGGGGGGACAAATCTATCAAAATTTTGGTTTTGGCGGACTTTGAAACTGCCAAAAAGTCGGAGCGGGATGTCCTCCAGGGCACACCACAGTGCCCGGGGAGTACAAAATCAAAATGCAAAAATATTTCTTCGTTTTGAATCCCGGAATTATCAACAAAATAATTTGCAAAAAATGGACCCGGAAAGTTGCGGCACACCGTCCGGAACAACAAGTTCAGGCAATGCCGTCTGCGCAACTGCCCCGTGCCGGACGACGAACTGATGAAAGCGCTCACATTACTGGTATGCCAAAGTTTGTCCACATATGCCCGGTAGTGACGCGTGAACGCGTCCAACAGGTCGGAAGCGGGTGAGTACGGCGGCACGGTGACGACCCGCGCCTGTGCAGTGCCGACCGGCAGAGAGTCTAAAGCATTTGTTTTCGAAGCAGTTTTTTATTCAAAAAATTTGTTTTTCATGACCAAACCAACCCGTGGCACCGGTGACGGCGGCACGTGTTGATGTCGTTGTTGGTGTTGCTCGGCTGAGCAGTGTGTCAAAAACGGCACAAAACTGTCGCATACTTTCCAGCGAGGCAAGCGCTGTTTCTGTCTAAAATTTGACAAGAAGTTGGAGACGTATTTTTTGTGGTTTTGTCATTGGCAGGCACATAAATCGTGCCGAAAAATTCGTCCCGGCCTTTAAAACAAAATTTAAATTACCATGTCCGGTGTATAATGATGTTCAATGCCCTGCGAATTTTTGATTGAAAAAAATATACATTTTTTGGAATAAAACTAAAAAAAAAACCTCCAAAACGTAAAGTGCCAACACAAAACATTGCTCTCCGTTGAGCATTAGGCGAATTTTTGCCTCCTCAGCACACACTCCGGCCACAAAACTGACCACCAACGCCGGGGTAAGGCTTAAAACGTTTTTTTTAATCAAAAAAAAAATAATCACAAAAACCACCAACTTCGGATTAAAGCATTTGAGCAGCACAGACACTAAAAAAAGTATACAAAAATTCAAAAAATCGAAAAATCCCAAAATTACCCGTTTTTTTGATCACCGAAGCGGACGAGCAAAGTGCCAATTGGTGGGCGATCAATGACCGAGCAATCGGCTGCCTGGAGGAGAACAATGCATGCACTTCATCATCAAAATTTGATGCATCAACATCGAGCAGGTCGGGCCGTTTGTCAAGCAGTTCAGCGACCAGAAAATGCATCTGTTGTTCATCCTAGTAGCAAAAACGTATTTAAAACAAACATATAAATCAGAACAATACAAAAAAAAGAGAAAACAACAAACCGGAGCCGTCTTCCCACCGGCAACGAGAAGTTCAAGCAGTTCATGAGCACTTTTGTCAGTTGAAAAACGATGACAATGCTCCAACAAACTTGCACCAGTTGAAGAAACTTTGTGCAAAATTGAAGTTGTCGCTGTTGCTGCAGATGAACCAGTTGCTGCCGAACCTTTAAACAAAAAAAAAATTTTTTTTTATGAAAAGCTTCAAATTGTCCCAAAATTTTTCAATTTTCGTCTGATAATTAGCGAAGTTAACCCATCGAAAATTTTTTGGCTATTCGTTTTTTTTCTTGCCTATTTTTACGACAAATTTCTCAAAATTAAACCAGAATTTTGGCTTAATTCAAAACAAAACTCGACTGGTTAACGAATTCGAATGCGTTTTTTGTGTGTTGTCGTTCTACTAATATCGAAGAATTCGCGCATATATAAAAAATGGAATCACTTTCTCTGGCACTTTTTGTGTGCTTTCAACATTTTTTTTTTCAAAAAAATAATGGCACTATTAATAAAACGAGCAGTCACAGACAACCGCGGCTAGCAAGCTGGTTGACAATTTCGATCCTTCACAACACCTTTTTTGGCCCCAACTTGAACTGCTTGCTGTCGCTGTTGTACTTGTTGCTGTCCTTCGCCTTCTCCATTTGTGGCCATTCGGTGTTGGCCAACCTCGTCGACGACGACGGCACCGGCCAACGGAGGCGGACGACTGAACGGCGTACCGTTGTTGCCGTCCCGTTCATCCGGTTGCTGCTGTTTTCTGCTGTTGCACAACAGCAAAAGTAGCTAAAAAATGTCAAAAATTCATTTTTGTTTTCCTCTAAAATTTGTACCTTTTCCGCCCCGTTGATGCCCTTCAGTCGGTGGGCACGCAGTGAACGGCACAACAAACGGGACTGATCAGCACTGATCTGATCAACATTGTCGTACACAAAAGTGATCATTCGCGTGATCGCTTCAGCTGACAAATCGGTGGACGCCGTCGTCTTCATGTTGCTGAGTTGTTGGACGACTTTGTCCAGTGACGGTTCGCCAATTGTGTCCTAAAAAATTATTAATGTAAATTTTTTTTGATTAAAAATTCCGATAACCATGCATATCAGGCCCGTAGCCAGAGGGCCAGGGCACCCCCCCCCCCGCGAAATTTTTTTGACAAAAAAAACCACAGGGGGGACCCTTTTGTTTTGCAAAAATGAATAATTTGTGGACCAATTTTCTTAACAAATTCCATCAAAAAACTCAAAAAAAATTTCTGACTACGCCCCCCTGATGCAAAAATACTGAAGCCTTATGCGCGTGTACATACCAATTTTTACAAAAAAAACGCCCACCCGACGAAAAATCAAAAAAAAGTGCCTGACCAAATTTTTTTTTAAAAAAAACGCCAACCCCAAAAAAATCAAAAAAAAACCCCAAACCCCTCTCTTTTTTGGGTTGTCAAAAAATCCGTTGGGGCCCAAGTCGGTGTTTCCGAACCCTAATGGTAAGGTAAGCAACAATTCTAAAAACAGTGCAACATATTTCCCTCAACACGTCATTTTGCAACAAAAAAAAAATTGCGTTTTTGGGTTTAAATAATTCAAATTTGAAAAAAAAACATCGATTTGGCGTCCATCTGCTGCGCTGGACAGCCATGCTGCACCGGATGGTGCCCGAACTGCTTGGTCTTCTCCGACTCCAAAGCGTTGTTCAAAGCTGTCCATGGACATTCTGTTGCGCAACTGTGACTCATCCCTTGGCGTTGAAGTTGCTAAAGAAGTTCAATAAATATTTGAAAAAATCGGGAAAAAACCAATAAAAAAACAAATTTTGTTTAATTTTTTTTTCTTGAAATCCGGCATTTTTGACTAACACAACGGCACGCCAATTCCGCTGCCGGCTCCCCATTCTTCAACGACGACATCGCCCACGGCGTCGCCCAGCGCCGACGCCGCGCATTCGGCCGCCTCCCTTACCAACAGCAGTGATTGGTGCTGCTGTTGCTGCTGCTGGCGTTGTTGTTGTTCTGCAACAATTTAATTCATGTGCATAATTTATGCTTAATTCTGCAACAAAAAACATGGAGAACTCTTCGGAAAGTTGCCGAAATTGTTCAGTGTACTGCTCGAAATTACCAAAATTTGTTCAGTTGTACTGCTCAAAATTACCAAAATTGTTCGGTGTACTTCTCGAATAAGCAAAATTGTTCAATTGTACTGCTCGACATTACCAAAAAGTTTTTGTGCAAAATTACCGAAATTGTTCGGTGTACTTCTCGAATAAGCAAAATTGTTCAGTTGTACTGCTCAAAATTACCAAAAATTTTTAGTGCAAAAAATACCGAAATTGTTCGTTGTACTGCTCGCAAACGCAGATGTGCATGACGCAGACGATGAGGCACCCAACTGGTGATGCTGCTGATGGTGTGGCGGTTGATGAACATGTTGGGGAAGATGGTGATGCTTGTGATGAAATTTGTGCTCCAGCTTCTGCTTCTTTGGCACTGTGGCCGAAATTGCGGCCTAAAAATTGCGGAGTAAATTTGTTTAAAAAAAAATTAAAATCAAAATCCATTTTCTCTTAGCAAAAAAAAAAAGCAAAAATTTTTACAAGGCTTGTCCCATCGCAAAATCTTCGGAAATTTTTGCAATTTTAGACCAATTCCTTAAACGAGAATTTTGTTAAAATTTAAACGGGCGGAATCGCCTCTAATTAAGCCTGTAATGGACCAAAAAAGGGGCAAATCCGTAACAAAAAACTGATTAAATTTTATTGAAATTTGTCCACCAAACAACCGGCGACAGGTCGACACAATCAAGCATGTAAATGTGAGAGTCTCGATTTTTTTTGCAATTTTTTTTCTCGAAAAAATCAACTTACTTTGTCCCGACTCGCTACCCCTTTTTTTACTTGTTCAAAAAAAAACTGTTTAAGACATTTTTACAATTAAAAATGGCATATATTTAAAAAAGTAACGAAGTTTCTTCAAGTGGGGTTTTTTATATAGCTGGGTTTTACATGTCTCTTTTAATTCTTTCTTTAAACTACACACGCCGCACGCACCACAACGGCCGGGCGTTTGGCCTTCGGAATTGAAGCGGCCATCGGTCCACCACCGCCGCCGCCGCGTGTCTGTTGCTGCTGCTGTTGCTGATTGTGCCGCGCTTGGAGCTTTGCGCGTAACTCATTCCGCTTGTTCATAGGTGGCGGTGGTTTTGTCGCTTTTTGGATTATATTTATTTTTTTGCTAAATTTGTGTTGCTAAACTGTATATTTCCACATTTGCATACATACAATGACATAAAATGAGAGCACAATATGCGAATCAGACAAATGCATAACTCGACTGATGCATAATGGAGAGGGTCGGGGACGTTTGGGCGCTGCCCCGCTGTTTGGGCGCCGCCGTTTGGGCGCCAGGCCTTTGAAGTGCCATAACTCTTCATGGAACCAACCAAACTAAATAAATTTGGTACCAATCGAAAGCTCTATATGTTTAGAAGCTATTATCTAGCAGTGACTAAACGATCATATAAACCTGTCTCTTATACACATCTAGATGTGTATAAGAGACAGGTCCTGTTCTGCAAGTCCCGCTCCCAATGGAGAGTGGTTCGAGGTTTTTTGTCATGTCATGATGTTTTATGCCAAATTTGAATAATGTTTATGCCAAATTTGAATAATGAAACGTGTTTGATTTTTTTGCTCGGTTTTTCTCTAAAATCAGAAACCAGAATTCTGGTGCCCTAAACGACCAGCCATTAAATATTTTGCCGACCGCAAAAATTCATCAAAACATTTTGATCAATCAGACAAATGCGTTCTGACTAGAGACCGACCTGGATTTTCTGGATCCAGGAATCCAGATCCACAGACGACCTGGATTTTCTGGATCCAGAAAGGGGCGCCGACATTTCGCCCACTAACCCAAAATACGACACTTCGCCCACTAAGCAAAAAACGACACTTCGCACACGCGACACCATAACCAACCTGGATTTTCTGCATTAAAAATACACCCCTAAAGATGGTGTTTTCTGACAAATGAGTAGAGTTGGTCGGGCTGGGATCCCGGTCGGGATTATCCCGGTTTTTGGAATCTCGATCCCGGTCCCGATCCCGGTTTTTGAAAAGTCAAAATCCCGATCCCGGTCCCGGTTTAACATGCTGGTCCCTATCCCGATCCCGATTTAACATGCTGGTCCCGATCCCGATCCCGGTTTAACATGCTGGTCCCTATCCCGATCCCGATTTAACATGCTGGTCCCGATCCCGATCCCGGCTTTCACGATCCCGGTCAATCCCGGTCCCGGTTTTTACCAAAAATCCCGATCCCGACCAACTCTACAAATGAGCAACAAACAGCAGGAATTTTGGTGGATTTTACCCGCAAATTTGAAATTTTTAGTGATGGATCGCCAAATTTTCAAGAACCTCCCTACAAAAACTCAAATGAAAGTTAGTAATTTTTTGACCAATATTCTTAGAACGCTAAAATTTAAATTTCCCCCGAAGGGCCTATCGGCCCGTTGACTTCTGCCATTTTTAAAAAGCTTCAAAAAAGATTTTGGAGAAAAACTTTCTTTCGGAAAAATTCTTTAAGAAAAATGCAATAAAATTAAAAATTGGCTTTTTTTTAGCCTGCCCCCCGCACCCGAAATTTTTTCTGGCTACGGGCAGTGGCGTATCCAGGGGCTGTCTCTTATACACATCTAGATGTGTATAAGAGACAGGTTCTTATATTTTTGGCTTCATATTTGGTTTTTGATTGCCCATTAAACGAGTTGTTTACCATTAAAACAAGTGAATATTTATGCTGAAATCAACATTTTCAAAAAATCCAGATCCAAGACCTGGATCCAGGTGGTCGACGACCTTTTTTTGGATCTGGATTTTTGTCCAGAAATCCAGATCCAGACCTTCGTGAAATCCAGATCCAGGATTTTTCAAAATATCGGTCTCTAGTTCTGATGGATGGGAAGGATGGAAACGTCATCTCAGAAATTCAAATTATAGGTAATAACGAAATTTGCTCTGAATGGAGATTTTCCATAATTTAATGAGACATTTTGTCTATGATATCATATCCGATCTAATGCGGCCCAGATTTTTGATACGATTTAATTGAAACAGAAATTTTGCATAATTTTAGATTTTATGTCAAAAAAATTAAAATTTAAATGCCTAAATCGGGTTTTTCCTAATCATTGACCATTCATTCAAATACTTCCCGAATCTGATTTCTCAATTTCCTGAATATTTGAGTCGGCATTTACTTCCACATTAAATTGCTGTCGTTTAAATTGCTTTTTCCATTTATACAAAGTGTCTCTTCCGATTTTCAAACTTTTAACAATTTCCTCGTCTCTAATTTTAGGATTTTTGTCCTTAATTTTATAATAACTTCTCATTAATTCCTTTTGTTCGCTGTGGGCGTATTTATAGTTTGGTTCTGTAAAAGAATTTTGAATTAAAATAAATAATAAAATTGGGCTCAAAATACTCACTGGATTGGCCAAGTTTTCGTTTCCATCTGTAAATTGTTCTAAAACTAAGGCCCAACTCTTTCGCGACAGTTTCATCAATTTGATTGGGATAAGAGTTTTTGAATCCGTCCCTCGTTAATTCGGCTTTCTTTTGATCAAATTTCTCTACCAAATGATTACGTTCTTCGTTTTGATAGGACACTTTTTGAATTAGGCCAAATTCTTTTTTCCATTTATATATTTTTTTGCGATTGACTTTTAAATGTTTAGCAATTTTATTCTCAATTTGAGTCCATTCTTTTGCCGAATATTTGCCTTTTTGCTTAAATTCGTCTTTGATTGCGACGAATTTGTCGATAATTTTACGTTTTCGCTCATTTTCAGCAAAATTTTCGCTTGAATTGGCATTAATAGAGTGATCAGACTCTGTGAGATGAAGAGGATTCTGATCAGTTGAATTGGGTTCAATTTGTCCAGAGTGATCAGACTCTGTGAGATGAGGAGGATTCTGATCAGTTGAATTGGGTTCAATTTGTCCATAGTGATTAGACTCTGTGAGAGGAGGATTCTGATCAATAGAATTGGGTTCAATTTGTCCAATTTGGGTGTTCTGCCGGTCGATTTGGTGGTGGACATTTTGCCCAAAGTTTGTTGGTGGCCTTAGCAAATTTTCGGCTTCATCTTTGTCCCACCATTCATCTACGAACAATTCGTCAAATGCTTGGAGCGGCAATTCTTCCAATTCCTCAAATTGTACGGATTTGGCTTTGTCCAGTAAATTTGCTGCGAATAATGACACCAAAATTAAAATCCAAAATTCTTCCATTTTATTTGGACTAAAAACAACTTCTGAATTTATATTTTTATTTTAATTTTATAATTTAAATGGAAAATTCAATTGCAAAAATTTGTCGTTTATTTTTGTGTTAAAAGGTTTATTATTTTGGGGGCGTCCTGCGCTAATTTTTCGCAAAATATTTTTATATTTTAAAGAATAATAAATATTCACAAAATGAAATAAAATAAATAAAATGGTGAATTTTTTAGCCCAAATAAATTCTAGTCACTCAGAAAATCAATAAGGCCCATCATTTTGCAAATTTCTGCCAACCCTAAATTTATTGATCAAAATTGGAGGAATGGCGATTACAAATATTGGTTGATGGATGGATGGACGAATGAATAGGTCGACGATTAACGAGCAATGAATGGACAAAGAGCAGAAAATGGCAAACGGTATAAGTGAAGTCAACAGCAGAAATGAATGGGCAAAAATGAGTGAATAAAAGTAGAGTCCGGACCCAAAACCAAAAATTTTTTTTGGCTTTTTTGTACAAAAAATTGGACTTTTGGTTTTGGGTTTTGGGTCAACTTGGAGTAAAACCCCAAAAAACCAAAATCCAAAAAATGTCCAAAAAATTTTTGGGTTTTGGGTCCAAGCCCTTTTTTGTACAAAAGTTTTGGGGGAAAAATTGAAGAATACTTCTACCTCACCAAATCCCACAAATTATATATCATTCGACTCGGCTCTAAGCCTAACGCACGAATCTGAAAGAATATTTTGGCGGAAACCACTTTGAAGCAAGTTATGAGCCCGGGACTGAAGTGTCCAAAAGCGGAGGGGACTGAATCGTCAAAACCAAGAAAAGAGCAAAGCGAATTTAAACGGGCGAAAGAAAGATGAGAAAATGCAAGTTAGCCTTTAACGAATAGGTGGGGGGGGGGAGGGCGGATTGTTGGGAAAAGGTTATTGTCTGCGCGACTGTCTCCTTCTCCGGCTGTCAACAGTTGCAGTCGTGTCCGTTTTCCCCATCCGCCTTCAAAAATTGTTCTGAATGGTGACTCTTATTGAACTCAATGAAAGCTGCAAAGACAAGAAATTGTTGCTGGGAAAGCTCAGAAACTATGGGCTTATTCCACAAGAAGGCGACCACTGCGAAGCTGAATTAAAATTGATGGAAGTTTCTGATCGCATGGATGGTTGGCTATGGTATTGTGGCGCAAAGGTGCAAAGGAAACTGAAAGGACCATTTGAAAAGTGTCACACCAGAGTGGAATTCAGATCAAAAACTTTTTCGCTCGATCAAAGCTGAGCATGTTCCAGGTACAGTTACAGTAAACGTTTGAGATATGACAGCTTTTTATAGCGTAAAGCTTGGGATCGTCCGCGTTTAGGGATTCATTAGGCTTAGGCCTAAGCCAGCCTGGCTCGGGGCGCGTTAGGCTTAGGCCTACATTTTGAATGTGTAGATTCTTGGATTTGTTCATCTTTGGGCACGTGGTATATCGCTGAAAAATATTGGCCACGAACTGGATATCTCGGAAAAGCGGCAGTTGATTGGGCTTCATTTTGCAGGGAAGTTGTTCTGAAAGCTTTCATCGACAATCCGGTGAAATTGGGTGGCATTGGCAAAACAGTTGAAATCGACGAAAGCAAATTTGGCAAAAGATGGGTTGAAAAGGGTACAACATTTATTTCGGATTGCTGGAAAGCATATGATCAAATGCAGGGTTACAATCACTTAAAAGTAAAGGGGGGAGGCGGGTTTCTCAACTCATTTTTTCAACTGGCAGGTGAATCATTCTGTCACTTTTAAAGACCCGGAGACTGGCGCAAATACCAATAGAATCGAATCGTCATAAAAAGATGATTTAGATACGGAAGAGATTGAATTATTTGATGATTAAAAAAATTGCTGCATATAATTAAAATAATGTTGAAGCACTGTTAAGTCGAAAACGAATTGTTGCATATGATTAAAAAAAATCTTGAAGTAATGTTTAAGTCATGCTATAATTGTTTTAAACAATTTTATAAAGTGGACGATTCAGTCCCCTCCGCTTTTGGACACTTCAGTCCCGGGCTCATAACTTGCTTCAAAGTGGTTTCCGCCAAAAATTCTTTCAGATTCGTGCGTTAGGCTTAGAGCCGAGTCGAATGATATATAACTTGTGAGATTTGGTGAGGTACAAGTATTCTTCAATTTTACCGTTTCGGGTGTTGCCCGGTTTTGAATAATGTTTTAACCTACAGACCGAGAAAAATGTTCGGGTTTCGGTATTGTTCGGTAACGGTAATTTACCGATTACCGAAAAAACCTATTCGCCAAGCAAATCGAAAGTGCATTGAAGAAGTGAAGACGCTTTAGCGTTTTTTTTGATCAAATTGATTGATTAATTCAAGTCAAGTCAACATATTAAAAATTTTTAAAACTTACGACAATAATTAGGAGTCTAACATTTGGCGATTTGAATTTGTGGCCCCTATGGAGGCTCGAGAGTCTTGGTCTCGACTCTTGGTATCATTTCTCGGTTTCGTCTCTTGAGTCTCGGTAAATAAAGAATTTGGCATAAATCGAAGAAATCCAAAAAATGAGCGAAAAAATTTGGTAGAGAAATTTGATCAAAAGAAAGCCGAGTTAACGCGGGACGGACTCAAAAACTCATATAAAAATGAATTAGATGAAAATGTAGCGAAAAAGTTGGGCCTCAGTTTTGGAATAATTTACAAGTGGAAACGTGAACTTGGCCAATCTGGTTGGATTTATTCTTAAATATTTACTTAAAGCAGTCGCGTATAGCGAAATTACCCCACCCCCTCGTTTGGAATTAAGGACAGCCCGGATGAGTCCCACCCGACGCGCAAATCCTCCAAAAATTCAACCAACCCCTGACCAAAAAACATAACATCCACCACATTACACCACCAGTTCAATTGACTGAAATGATTTTAAAACCAATTTTCGATTTTTGGGCCAAAAAGCCGGTTTTCAGTTTTGATTTTTGGGCCAAAAAGCCGCTTTTCGGTTTCGGTTAACCGACCGCCAACAACCCTACTTAAAACATTCGATGAAATATTTGGAGAAGGTTCCGCATGGAAAATTTACATCAGTAATTTTGGCACTTTTTAGGTCATATTAGTAAGTCCGGGATTTATATGGACTAAAAAACGTGAAATATTGACTTAAAATGTGAAATCAGGGGTAGACGTAATCAACGAATATTCTGAAATAATCCATGATTGGTGTTGGATTTTGGGTTAATAAACAATTTCGAATTTTTCCTGTTCCCGTGGGCTGTGAAAAATTTAACGGCATTTTTATGGGAATCCCGTTCGGAATTCCCGTCCTAAAATTCTTGCAATAAAAAACTTGTTTTATTAAGAATTCTGACCCATTTTTGCTTCAGATTCAGCACCCCTTTTTAGTCCTATTTTTAGCTTTTTCTGGGGGAGGGGTCGGATTTGAATTTTAATGGATTTTGTTATGAGAAAATGTTTTGAAAAAGATTAGAAAAATTATAAAATTCAAATTATTGGGATTTTGAAATTCTCCGTATTTCCGGACATTTTTTTGCGAGCCGGAATTCCGGATTCCGGCCTTTTTATGGTTTCCGGTTACATCCCGGATACACATTAATCAATAGAAAGCATTGGCACTGGCATAATTTGGGCCAATTCCACCGGCAAACAGCGAAAGTTGGGCAATATAAAAGTGGCTTGTTGTAAGCGAAATCCATCAGAGGGCTTTCATTTATTTAATACAAAAATTTTATTTCTCCCATTTTTTAATGTTTTTTGAGTATATTTTGTATAATTTTATTTGTTAGGTCATAAAATATGGCATAAGTCATATTTTGGGCATTTTCGGTTAATAAAAATGCAATAAAACCCGAAAAATGCACTCCTAAAGATCGACTGACCACATTTTTTGGAAAAGGTACCCCCTAAAAATTGACTTTTTTTTTTGTCAAAAATGTAAGAATAATAAAAATATATTTTTTACAATAAAATCAATGAGCCATTTTAATTCATTTAAATATCACAATCGATCGTTATTCTTATAAAATATAATTTTTTAATCCGCTAAAAATATTTATTAATATTTTGACAGAAATTCTTTAACACAAAAATAATTGACAAATTTTCCCATATCGATTCTGTTTATTATAAAATTAATTGAAATTTCATATAAATGCCCCTAAATTCAGAGTTATTTTGCACTAATAAAATGGAAGAATTTTGGCTTTTATTTTTGGTCCTATTTTTTGCAACAAATTCACTCGAAAAAGCCGAATCCGTAAAAGTAAAATTGGAAGAATTGCCATTCAAAACATTTGACGAAATATTCGGAGAAGGCTGGTGGGACAAAGGTGAAGCCGCCGAAGATTTGAAAACGCCGGCGCCAACAATCTTTGGACAAAATGACCATCACCAAATCGACCGGCAGAACACCCAAATTGGACAAATTGAACCCAATTCAACTGATCAGCTTAGACAAATTGATCCCAATTCAACTGATCAGCTTGGACAAATTGAACCCAATTCAACTGATCAGAATCCTTTTCTCACAGAGTCTGATCACTCTGATAAAGGCAAAAACGAAGAACAGAACGAAGTTTCGTCAAACGAAAATATTGCTGAAGATGAGCGAAGACGTAAAATAATCGACAAATTCCACGCAATGAAAGACGAATTTGAGCAAATAGGGAAATATTCAACAAAAGAAAGAACTCAAATTGAGAATGAAATTGGTAAACTTTTAAAAGTCAATCGCAAAAAAATATATAAATGGAAAAAAGAATTGGGCATAAGTGGAAAACCCAATGAAAAAGAAGAGCGAAAAAATTTGGTAGAGAAATTTGATCAGAAGAAAGCCTAGTTAACGCGGGCCGGATTCAAAAACTCTTATCCCAATCAAATAAATGAAACAGTCGCAAAAGAGTTGGGCCTTAGTAAAACAACAATTTACAATTGGAAAAGTGAACTTGGCCAAACCAGTGAGTATTTCAAGCCCAATTTTATTTAATTAAAAATTCTTTTACAGCACCAAAACATAAATACTCCGACAGCGAACAAAAGAAACTGATGAAAAGTTATTGCGAAATAAAGGGCCAAAATCCTAAAATTAGTGACGAGAACATTGCCAAAAGGTTGAAAATTGTAAGAAGCACTTTGTATAAATGGAAAAAGCAGTTTAAACGACAGCAACTCCATCAAAATTCTGTCGATGGACATTCTGTGGAAGAGAATGCCGCGGCAAATGTTCAGGAAATTGGGAACTCGAACTCGGGGAGTATTTGAATGAATGTCAATGAATTGGAAAAACCCGATTTGGCATCTAATGATTTTAATATTTTTTGACAAATGCGATTTACTTAAATATATTATGCTAAATCTATTATGTAATACCTGTACCTCTCAAACTTTTTCTCTTGGTCTATAAAGCATGAAACATCCATTTATTTAGCAAACAATTGAAAGTAGTTTGGGCTCCGTGCATTTTTTTTGCGGATTAGATCATTTTTGCATTTTCGGGCAAATTAGAGGTTTGAGCAAAATATGCCTGAAAAATGCCACTTTTAGTGCATTAATTTTCATAGTACTTAATTTGAAGGCTCGGCCCCGAGTTGGAGGTGGGCAGTCCTCGGGAATGGATGGTGGGGGAAGGACTGACTGACTGATCGACCTCGGGAGTGCTTAATCCACCCTTTTATGGACTCCCCCAGCAGGAGGAGCCTTTCCGCCCTTTCCTCATCTCCGGCCATTGGTTCCCGCTTTATACCTCCACCTCTGCGGGAACCGCCCCTGGTTCCTCGTTTTCAACCCTATTCCTTTCTACCGACGGTGTGGGGAGGAGGGTTGGAAAGGGGTTGTGCGCTTGAGTCGTCGGAGTTGTGCCGTGTGAGGTCGTCCTGCGTCGTCGTCACCTTAACCACCACTGCTCATTCGGGATCG
Source organism: Globodera ellingtonae (assembly GCA_001723225.1). Lineage (NCBI taxonomy): Eukaryota > Metazoa > Nematoda > Chromadorea > Rhabditida > Heteroderidae > Globodera > Globodera ellingtonae. The sequence continues at coordinate 195,252 of MEIZ01000107.1, read as the reverse complement.
TCAGCTTCTTTCTCCGCCTTGATCAGGGCCAAAGCCTTTTTCTCCTCTTCCTTGTTTTCATACCTCACCCTCACATCCGCAGCCACCTCGGGAAGACCGCCTCTCCGTCAGACTCCCACTCATAGCGGGTGAAGAACGGGGAGTAGGGCGGCAGTATGTAGTTGTGGTCGACGGGCCATTCTGCCGGCACCATCAACCCTTCTACCTTCACCTCCTGGCGCTGTTGCAGCCCCGCCATGTCTCCGGCCACTCCCCGCTGCGTCAATGCGTGCGGGCGCTCGTTCAGGCTGATCTCCACCGAACCGCCGCCTTGCGCCTGACCGCTCCTTTTCCCTGCCGACTCGCAAGACCCGGGCCCGAACTTCCACGGTAAGCGCCACGCCGATCCAAGCTTGTTCAACCAACCGCACTTACCCCGTCCGGAGCAAGGCGAGCCGCAATGCCGGCGTTTATCGAACTTCTCGAACACCACCACTTCCATGCGCGCCACCTTCACAGTCGGCCACTGCTCGTAGTTCGAAACGGACTTCTTCATGGTGTCTTCTTTTCGCAAAATTGTAGTTGTAGCGCATATTTGTCGAGCTTGGAGCACTGGCGCGTCCCTCTTCAGAAGGCCTCCGGACAATCCGTCAGAGGACAATCCGTCAGTGCCCAATCCGTCAGAGGACAATCCGTCAGTGAAGGACAATCCGTCAGTGGACAATCCGTCAGTGCCCAATCCGTCAGAAATTTTTCTTTTTAAACCACGATTTAAACCATTTATTTGGAGGAAAATCGTGCCTACATGTTGGCGCGGCTTAAAAAACATCCTATATAATAAGCTTAATATTAAATTTCGAACGAAAAATTCCATAGAAAGCTGGCACTGAATTTTTGAATAACTGCTTTATATTGGAGTGATCCAGATCCGAATGAACATATTACCAAACGATTCCTCACGTCGAGCTGAGTACAAATCCGCAAAAATTTTGCGCCGAAACCCAAAATGAATAAAACTGCTAGCGAATTAAGTTGGCCAAAAACTAATGGGGGCCCCTTTTGGTCAAAATTTGTGAAAAATATTTTTATTCTAAAAACAGGCTGAAAATATGTTATTTGATGCACTGCTTTACAAATTCGTCAACAGAAAAATAAAATTGATGATTTAAACCAGTTTTTGACACGGTTGAATTTTTGAAAATTAAAGAAAAATTTTAAGTAACACCAAAGCCGGATAGAATAACTGGGGAGAACTTATATGGGATGTTTTTTATCAGGTTTCGTTTTCGTGTTTTTTGTTATTTTTTGGGCGTTTCGTGTTTTGTTTCGTTTCGTAGAATTTTTGCCGTTTCGTTTTGTGTTTCGTTAATTGAAAAAAAAAATTTGAGTTCGATCAGCTCTGCTTCTGATGGGCCCGTTGCCCTCGGTGGGCAGTCGCAACAAGCAAACCAAAAAAAGGAAAAGCATAAAATTTATCGGAATATATAATAGACAGTGTTGAAAATGTTAATGTAGAAACAACAACAACACGGGGCATCTCATTAACCATTCATTTAAATACTTCCCGAATTCGAGTGCCCTATTTCCTGAACATTTGCCACGCCATTTTCTTCCACAGAATGTCCATCGACTGAATTTGGATAAAATTGCTGTCGTTCAAATTGCTTTTTCCAATTAACCAAAGTGCGTCTTCCAATTTTTAACATTTTTGCAATGTCCTTGTCACTAATTTTAGGATTTTGGTCCTTAATTTCATAATAACGTTTCATCAATAATTCCTTTTGTTCGCTGTGGCGGTATTTATTTGGCGCTGAAAAGAATGTTTAATTAATAAAAATAAATAATAAATTTGGGCTCAAAAAACTCACCGGTTTGGCCAAGTTTTCGTTTCCAATTGTAAATTGTTATAAAACTGAGGCCCAACTCTTTTGCGACAGTTTTATCTAATTGGTTTTTATAAGAGTTTTTGAATCCGGCCCGCATTAACTCGGCTTTCATTTGATCAAATTCTCTACCAAATTTTTACGTTCTTCTTTTTCATATAACACTTTTCGACTTAGGCCAAATTCTTTTTTCCATTTATATATTTTTGGGCGATTTACTTTTAAATGTTTAGCAATTTTATTCTCAATTTGAGTCCATTCTTTTTTTGAATATTTTCTTTTTTGCTTAAATTTATCTTTAATTGATAGGAATTTGTCAACAATTTTACGTTTTTCGTTTGAAGAAATTTCTTCGACATTTTTAGCATTATCAGAGTGATCAGACTCTGTGAGATGAGGAGGATTCTGATCAGTTGAATTGGGTTCAATTTGTCCAAAGTGATCAGACTCTGTGAGATGAGGAGGATTCTGATCAGTTGAATTGGGTTCAATTTGTCCAAAGTGATCAGACTCTGTGAGAGGAGCATGCTGATCAGTTGAATTGGGTTCAATTTGTCCAATTTGGGTGTTCTGCCGGTCGATTTGGTTATGTAAATTGTGTTCAAGCGTTAATTTATCCCATTCTTTGGCTTTTTCATTGTCCCACCAGCCTTCTCCGAATATTTCATCAAATAATTGTACGGATTCGGCCTTGTCGAGTGAATTTGTTGCGATGATTGACACAAAAATTAAAATCCAAAACTCATTCATCTGGGGTTAATTGTTGGGATTTATATGAGATATTTTGTAAATGAAATAAAATTACTAAAATGGTGAATTATTTACCCCAAATTAATGCAAATTATAACGATTTTTTGGAGTCACTCAAAAAATCAATAAGGCCATCATTTTTTAATTTCTGCCAACCCTAAGATTATTGATCACAATTGGAGGAAATGGTGACAATTTCCGGTCGCGAGACCGGATGTTAAAATTTGCTTGAAAACTTTTTTTGACTTTTTTTCGAAATATCAAAAATGCTTGAACATTTTGATCTTTAAGGGTATATTGTGTGCAAAAAAAATTGGATTTATGGAGTGCATTTTTGGGCAAGGAGAAAAATTTTCTAATCTTGACACAGAATTCAAATTTTATTTATTCGTATGAATTTTTGAAAAAATTAGTGATCTTGGCAAGAAGAATTCAAAAATTGAATTTTATTGCATTTTTCTTAAGCAATTTTGGACAAAATTCCAAAAGGCTCCCGGAAAATGCGTCAGTGATTATTAAATGTCATGCAAAACATGTTTCTGGAGGTTTTTGGGGTCAAAGAATCCGATTCTGACCTCTGTTATAACCAATTCCGAACCCCAGACCAGAATTCGAAGATTTGAATGAAAACTAAATTTTTCCAAAAATCAAGGTTGGCGGCTAACCCGTCGAAGCCAACCACGATTTCCGATTCTGTCCAGTACTGAAGCTAAGCCTAAGCCTAGCTTAGGCCTAAGAGTAGTATAAGGTTACATTTGGGTATACAAGCTTTCAGTATACTGTACTTACAGTATACTGTAACTACCGTATACCCAAATGGCCAAACAAAAACTACCACAATTTGAAAATTTTTCAACCAACACCTTTCCACCAGAACCAGAAAAGTATTCTGAAACTTTCCATTCTCACACCAGAACAAAAATTACCGTAATCCAGAATCATTCGCACCTATCTCTCAACCAACACCTTTCCACCAGAACCAGAAAAGTTATTCTGAAATTTTCCATTCTCATACCAGAACAAAAATTACCGTAATCCAGAATCATTCACATTTATCTCTTCAACCACCTGGACCAGAAATTCTGAAATTTTCAGAACCAGAACAGCACTACCGTAATTGTGAAAATTCCCACTTCCCCACACACTCGTATATATAAGCAGACAGATTGTGTTAAATGTTTAAATTATAATGTTCAACTCGCCATTCACCCTAATCCTATCAGGAGCCACAGGAAGTGGCAAAACATAATGGCTAATGAAACTGCTAAAACATTACAACGAAATGATCGACCCACCTCCTGTGAAAATATTGTATTGCTATTCTGAAATGAATGATTCAAGAAAGAACTCAAATTGAGGAAAAGATTGCTAAACAATTAAAAGGCAATCGCTCAAAAATATATAAATGGAAAAAGAATTTGCAGAATTTGCCTTAACTCAAAAAAATCCTAAAAATGATCGAAAAAATTTGGTAGAAAATTTGATCAGATGAAAGCCGAGTTAAAGCGGGACGGACTCGAAAATTCTCATCAAAATGAAATAAATGAAAACTGACAAAAAACGGGGAGTATAAATTTTAATTTGAAAAAAACAGGCTGTCAATACTCAACTCGCAATTTCAAAATATACCATCTCCAAAATGTTAAACATCTACAGCAATAAAGGCAAAGACTTCATCACTTCCTTTGCATGCTTAAAGTCCAATTTAGCTGAAATAACTTTATATGAGGGGCTCGTTCATTTCTGAATAACTGGCGCCGCCCACGTTCGAGCAGCCCTGGTCGGTTGCCTATCGGCACCACCGACCCTCCCACCCAAAAGCCTAAAATAAATTTAGAAGGCCGCTGAAAAAAAGACATCCTTCAAAATTTTTAAAAATAATTACTGTTAATATTTCAAAAATATTTATTAATAAATTAGTATTTAAAAAAAAATAATTTTTTTATTTTAATTGAAAATTTGTCCGTTTTTCCGTTGTTGTTGGCCCTTTTTTTCCGTTTTACGTTTTCCGTTAAAAAAAAAATTTCCGTTTTTCCGTTTTCCGTTTTTTGAAAATAAATTTCCGCCCATCCCTGTTTTGCACGCCGCTGTATGTACACACAAAGGTATCAATTTATTCAAATTGACTTGTACGATTAGCGCAAAGCATTGTTGCTGAGCAGGATTGCCTCGAGTTTACATAGAAAAAGTTCGAGTCGAGTTTCGAGTCTGAAAAAGCTCGAATTTAAGTATTTTTCAAAATTATTAGATAATAAAATTTGTTATATAATATTTATCGATCAACAATGGCAAATTTACTTTTTTCTTGCGCGATTTCACTTACAAACTTTCTATAATTTCCACCATTTTCAGCGAGTTTAAGATGGAGGACAGCTGATTTAGAGAGTTACAGCTCTTCAAATGCGATGAGCTGGCCTGGCGGTTAAAATTCCGGAACTTTTTCAAATTTATTCAGCTTTCCAAAAATACCAAAATAATACGCGAAAAAAGCTTTAAATTAGAGACCGGCCAGAAGGGTCGGTCGGTACTTTTCGGTAAAGTACCGAAAAAGTACCGGTACCGAAAAGTACCGAACAAGTCCAAAAAGGTTCGGTCGGTACTTTTCGGTAAAGTACCGAAAAAGTACCGGTACCGAAAAGTACCGAAAAAAATTGTCGGTACTTTTTCGGTTTTCGGTACCAAGATTTTTTAAATTAACTTTTCAACAAAAAATCGTTTATTTTGGAAATCTTCGCTTTATTAATATTTATTATTGAGTATTGGGAGATTGCGGTTCAAGAAAATTAGCATTTCGACCTGTTCCTGTTCTGTGACATGATTTAATAGTTTTTCGGTACTCAAATTTTGTTCGGTCGGTACCTTCGGTTCTCAGATTTTTTCGGTCGGTACTTTTCGGTAAAGTACCGAAAAAGTACCGGTACCGAAAACCATCGGTACTTTCCGAAAAGGTTCGGTCGGTACTTTTCGGGAAAGTACCGATGCCTGAGTACCGAAAAGTACCGAAAAAGCTTCGGTACTTTCCCGTACCGTCCGATCTCTACTTTAAATCTACTTTTAAGACGTTAAAAAAGAAAAAAAATTATTACTAAGCAAATGTGCTCGTCCTGCTCAAGTTGGCCGATCACTTCCAAATCGATTGGCTGACTGAGCGCTGCGAGGCTCATCTGATCAATTGCGTTGAGATTCCGCTGATCGAACAAACCATTAAATTGAATTTTGCGGTGGCTTCAAAAGTTTGAAGTCCCATATCTCAGCACCGATTACTGTTCCTACATTTTGTCAATAATGTTACGTTTTTGCTCATCTTCAGCAAAAAGTTCTTCCCCATTTTTGA
>MEIZ01000107.1:178326-189225 GCA_001723225.1 Globodera ellingtonae | reverse complement strand
GGATCAGTTTGTGGGGCTCGGCAGTGTCGCCGAGAAAATTTCGATTTTTGATGGCATTTATTAAGAAAAAATGGCCCAAAAAATGCATTTCGGAAACAAAAAAATGTTTGAAAAAATTTAAAAAATCAAATAAAATTTCACCGGACACTTTTGAAATTCCGAGTCCGCCCCCAAAAAAATCTCATATCCGTTATCCGTCGATATATCCGCGGATATCCGGATGCCCGTGCTGCTCACGCCTACAATTTATTAAGAAATCTTGTCCAATTTCGATAACTATAATGGTGAAAAAAGTAATTTATGTAAATCTTAGAAGTTTTGAAAATTTTTGAAAATTAATTCTATAACTTTCTTCAAAAAATTGAGAAATTCCTAAATTACCTTCAATTTTAAAAATCTTAAATACATATTTAAAGAAAAAATATTGTTTTTCTTTGCCATGAAGTTAATTAAAAGACACAAAAAACTATTTACACAGTCGGGGGTTTGAACCCCAGTCAACCACATCTCTCACCAGCAGGGCATTCAATAAAAATAAATAAAAAGAAATTTGACTAGAGGACTCGAACCTCAGCCAATAAACTCTTTTGGTTCACAGTTTAACCACTGAGCCACGTGATATTGTCATTATCAAAGTGATCAGACTCTGTGAGAGGAGGATTCTGATCAGTTGAATTGGGTTCAATTTGTCCAAGCTGATCAGTTGAATTGGGTTCAATTTGTCCAAGCTGACCAGTTGAATTGGGTTCAATTTGCCCAATTTGGGTGTTCTGCCGGTCGATTTGGTGATGGACATTTTGTCCAAGTTTGTTGGCGCCGGCGTTTTCAAATCTTCGGCTTCATCTTTGTCCCACCATTCATCTACGAATATTTCATCAAATGTTTGGAGTGGCAATTCCTCTAATTGTACGGATTCGGATTTGTCCATTAAATTTGTTGCGAAGAATAAAACCAAAATTAAAATCCAAAATTCTTCCATTTTATTTGGGCAAAATAACCTCTGAATTTAGGGGCATTTTTATGAAATTCCAATTAATTTTCTAATTTAAATAGAAAATTCGGTACGAGAAAATTTGCCAATTTAAAAATTTTTTAGATTTAAAAAAATAATAAATATTTAAATTTTTACAATATTATTGGAGGTAATAAATACAGCCCACAATTAATTCCTGACATCTCATAAATATTTTTCCAAAATCTTTTGAACCATGTCCAAATCAATACTCCTGATAATTCGCAAATAATTTTCTAAAATAAAATCATTTATAAAAATGCGATCGATTGTGAATAGTCAAATTAAAAAGTATTTAAAATAATTTATAATTAGTTGGCCCTGGAGGAAAAACGACATTTCGCAACAGATGAAGACAATGTTTTCCGTTGCTTTTCCATTTGCGAATCGGGGATTTTTTATAGCACATTCTTTGTTGAATAACATTTTTTTTGTTACAAACTTTTGTTTATAATTTTCAAAATAAATTAACATTGTGAAAAAAATTTCAGAGAAACCTGAGATTCGGAATCCGGTTAGTTTTAAAGAAATTTTGAAACACCGGGACCACAATATCAGTACCAAAATGTGAGATTGCAACCAAAATTTAAAAATAAATCAAAGGAATAAGGGGGGTCCGGAGGTGCCAAAGGCACTCATCGAAAATTTTTTTTAAAGATTTACAATATTTGTTAAGAAAATTGGTCAGTTTTTTTTTTGTAAAGTTATCAAACAACCTGAATATTTTTATTAAATCGTAAAAACACGCGTTAATTTCTGGTAAGCAACAGATCCGGCATGCTGGACTCAAATTTGCCAGAATCCGCATGCCGGACTCAAATTTTCCAGAAACCGCATGCCGGACTCAAAATTGTCCGGGATTTCGCCAAACAAAAACGGTGGGATCACCCGGGAAGGCTTTGATATATCTTTGACGTTTTGACATTATAACGTGATCTTTTCCCCTCCCATCCTATGCTTTACTTTTAAGATCAGGGAGATCTGTTTTTAGCAGCTTTGAACCTCAAATTTCAGGGCTCCTCATCCGACATCTTTCACGAGGTTGAGGTGCTGAAGAGCGCACCCTTCGTAATGCCTGGCAACCGCACGGCACGCCGGGACGTCCTGGTCGGCACGGAAAGCCTGGAAAGCCGGGCGGTCCGGACGCCCAGGTCCCGAGGGCGTGCCCGGCGAGCAGGGACCAAAAGGAGCACCGGGACCCCCCGGCGTGAAGGACCCAGTTGGCCAGCCCGGAGAGTAAGTACCGTACACAAAAAGTAAGAGCAAGGCCCGCACGGGCCACCGGGACCGCCTGGGAATCCGGGTTCGTCTGGCAAGCCCGGAGCGCCTGGACCTAAAGGTAAAAGTGATCGTGGCAAACATTTGAAAAATTGAATGTTTTGGCCCCGTCGGACCAGAGGGCGCGCCTGGGCCAGAAGGCGCGCTAGGCCCCCTGAGACCGCTGGACAGCTGGGCGGCTCCGGCTTCAAGGGAATTCGCCCCAAATACTGTGCCATCGACGGCGGCGTGTCGCCGCTGAATTCGATTATAGAATTATATGATCAGAGTGACCAAAATAGGGGATCAGATAACCGTTTATTCAAAGTGATTAAATTTGATGGATTTTATGTGCCAAGTCTTGGCTTATCCAAAGTACACAAAATACAATTGAGCAATGTCAGAGACGCAAATGCCAGAAATTTTGGCGGGAAATACAGCAAAGTTCAAATCAGTTCGCAAAATTTGTTAACAAATCAACCGGTCTGATAAAATAATGAATTAAATTCAAAGTCCAAAAAGAAAAATGCAAATGGGGAAAATGCTTAAAAGGGACAAATGCCAAAAAAAAAATTCCAAGGTAAAAAGCTTAGAAGAGTATTTTAGTCTATTTCTTAGAGGTTAGTGCCCCGTAGGTTGGCTTGGACAAGAACGGGTATCCGGACGGATATCCGGGTATAAATTACTATCCGGTACCGGTATCCAGGAGTCCAGGATCCGGGATACCCGGTTCCGTGGTTTGGATCTGAGGGGTTAAGCACCCCTAATCCGGTATCCGGACTGATATCCGGGTATAAATTACTATCCGGTACAGGTATCCGGGTGTCAAGGAACCGGTCGAACCGGTATCCGGTGGACCAGATAATATAAGGCTTTGAGCAACCCTATCCGTAGGCATACATAACACGCTAGTAAGGTATAAATTATCTAAAAAATAGATTTTTTTTGGCTATTCACAATCGATTGCCATTTTCATAAAATCATGATTATTATAGGAAAAATATTTATGAGATGTCAGAAAATATTGATTTAGGTGAGATAATTATTAAAGAAATATGATTCTATGATTCCCATTTCAATAGTAGGCTGTCATTATTACTTCCATTCACTTCAAAACTAAATTTTTATTTAGTTTATTATTCTTAAAATAAAAATGAATTAATTTCATATAAATGACCCTAAATTCAGAGGCGACTTTCTGAGTGACTACAACAAATTTTTTATTATTTGCATTTATTTGGGCTAAAAAAGTTATTTCATTACAAAATATTCTCAAATAAATCCCAATAATTATCCTAAGATGAAGAAATATTGGATTTTAATTTTACTGGCATTGTTTGCAACAAATTTACTGGACAAAGCCGAATCCGTAAAAGTAAAATTGGAAGAGCCACTCAAAACATTTGATGAAATATTCGGAGAAGGCTGGTGGGACAAAGGTGAAGCCGCCGAAGATTTGAAAACGCCGGCGCCAACAAACTTTGGACAAAATATCCATCACCAAATCGACCGGCAGAACACCCAAATTGGACAAATTGAACCCAATTCAACTGATCAGAATCCTCCACTCACAGAATCTGATCACTCTGGACAAATTGAACCCAATTCATCTGATCAGAATCCTCCACTCACAGAATCTGATCACTCTGATAATGCCAAAAATGGTGAAGATCAGAACGAAATTACTTCAAAGGAAAAACTTAAAATTGTTAGCAAATTCTACGAAATGAAAGACGAATTTAAGAAAAATGGAAAATATTCAACAAAAGAATGGAATCAAATTGAGGAGAAAATTGCTAAACATATAAAAGTAAATCGCTCAAAAATATATAAATGGAAAAAAGAATTTGGCCTAAGTCGAAAAGTGTTCTATGAAAAAGAAGAACGTAAACATTTTGTAGAGAAATTTGATCAAATGAAAGCCGAGTTAAAGCGGGCCGGACTCAAAAACTCTCAAAGTGAATTAGATAAAGCTGTCGCAAAAGAGTTGGGCCTCAGTTTTGTAACAATTTACAAATGGAAACGAAAACTTTGCCAAACCAGTGAGTATTTTGAGTCCAATTTATTATTTATTTATATTAATTAAAATTCTTTTACAGCACTAAACCATAAATATTCCGACAGCGAACAAAAGGAATTGATGAAATGTTATTATGAAATTAAGGACCAAAAGCCTAAAATTAGTGACGCGAACATTGCCAAAATATTGAAAATTGGAATAGCCACTTTGGTTAGATGGAAGAGACAATTTAAACAAAAGAAATTTCATCAAAATTCTGTCGATGGACATTCTGTGGAAGAGAATGCCGCTGCAAATGTTCAGCGAATTGATAACCCGAATTCGGGAAGTATTTAAATGGGCAATGATTTTGTAAAATTTTTTTGACATTTAATGATTTTAAATATTTTTTGACATTTAAATTTTAAAATCTTTCTTTGTTTAAAATTTTAATGAAAATTAATTTTCATTAGAATTTAAATGCCTTCACTATCAGTGCGGATGGCATAATGACATTGCGGTTCTGCATACCCGTATTTTAAGGCTAATGATGCAAAGATTTTTATTTTACTGTTACATATCATTATCACTATGGAACAAATTATTTATATTTTGAATATTTTGTTTGCTCATATGCTTTAAAGATTGCGACTTAAAAACGTTGGTTTCATCTTTTTTGGACATTTGGAATTAGTATTTTTGGCATATTTTGGTGCAAATGTCGGCATTTTTGGCCTATTTTTAGCCCATATGCCGGCATCTTTGCCATATATTGGTGAATAGTTCGAATTTTTGGCATATTTTTAGTAATTGTTTAAATCGTCTAAATTTTCCAGACGGCGCTTCTCACCGTCGTCGGACCGCCCTCCTATTCCTAAAAACTAATCGTATTTTTAAATTTTTGATTAACGCGCCGTTGAATCCGATGGCAGTAATTTTTGATCTGAGTGATCAAAATAAGGGATCAGAATATCGTTTACCCAATTTGGTGAATTTGTGCCAAGTCTAGACTTGTCAAAAGAACATAAAATACAATCGTCAAACTCTCAAAGCTCGGAAAACCTTCAACCAAGCAAAAGATTGACAAATTCGATAAAGTTCAAAATGTAAATTTGTTTATTTGCTTGCTGGAATTTTTTGGCACTTGGAGTAGAGTCTGGGAAGGCGTACAAATATTACGTTTATTTTACGGCGTCAACTATGCTGCTCATGAAGTCCGCCTGTGGGTTTATTTTATTGAAATTTCATAAACATTTTTCGCTTTGCCTTCACCCCTTCCTGCGCCTAGGTACTGCTCGGTTACAGTTCCTGCAATAAGCGCCCAATAATCGCACTGATGCTGTTCCTGTGGTTCAACCCACCATTCGCGATGTACCGCTTCTTCATGGGTGCATTGGCTCAGCAGGGCGCAAACGCCATCCCGAGCAAATTTCTCGTCGTCCTTGCCCTCATGGTAATGACACCCCGCGTCGGCCGGGGAGGGTCTTCCGGAAGACGTCCACCCGACTTCGCCACAACTCGAGAATGTGGTTGAGTTCGGCAACCTTTTTGGCCGACGACAAGCGGACGATCAGCGTCCCTTTACTACTGTGCGACGACGCGCCGTCGCCCGAAGCGACGACCGACCGTCGACCGTCGACGAGCAGCAAAGAGGCGACCGACCGTCGACCATCGACGAGCGACGAAGAGGCGACCGACCGTCGACCGTCGACGGTCGACGAAAAGGCAAGGAAGGGCCAGAGAGCGACGAGTGAGTGAAAAAAACTTCGGCAAGCCGGCGATCAGCGCCACGAGGCTTGGGCGGAAGAGTTCAAAGATCAGACAGAGGCAGAGGAAGAAAGCGAAAGGATGAGGCCAGCAGAAAATGCGAATATGATGAAGAGAGTGCGGAGAAGGAAGAAAAAGGGAAAGAGAGTTCGGAGAAGGAAGAGAGAGGTAAAACAAGTGATGAGCAAAAGAAGAGGCATCTTCCGCCCCCCCCCCTATTCGGGCCACCGCGCATGCTATCGGAAGTGCCCAAACTTCGAGTCCAGCGCGAAAAGGGTGAATGAAGCCGAAGGCCGGGTCCGGCGAGAGGAAGGAAGGCGCACAAAAAGAGGAGCCGCCAAAACCGTAGAAGAAGCCGGAAAGGCATGTGGTAATTGCGAGCGATCAAGAGCCGGAGGAAGACGGAGAGATCCGCGAACCGGATGGGCCAACGGAGCTCCCACCGGAAGTGCCCATCCCGCACTTGCCGGCGGTCATCCTCCTGGAAAGCGTGGGGAGTGTGAAGGACCCGCGCTCAAGTGAAGGAAAAGGGCCGCTCCCGGAGGACATTCCGCGCCCGCCGTTTGCCGCGGATCCGCAAATGCTGCAGCAGAGGCTGAGCACAACGGTTGCCGGCATTCAAACGATGAAGAACGAGATTGCGCGGATGCATGAGGCACAGGCGCAAGCGGAAAGAGCAAAAGAATTGACAGAGAAAGAGGTGGAGGCGGCGGTCCACGAAGAAAGTGACAAAAGGGAGGAAGAGCCGAAGCCAACGGAGAAGCAGAAGGAAAGGAGCCGAAGTCGAGAACAGGCGAAGAGCAACAATTCCCGTGGATGGAAGAGTCACCGGACGGCCAGCCGCGGGACGAGCAAGGCACGGCGGGAAAGTCCTGAGGAATGAAGAAAGCAAGAAAGTGAAAGAATACGGAAGAAAAATGGCGCTGATGGTTCTGGAAAATCGCCAACACGCACAAAATGTGACGGAAGAATGCCGCAGGAGATGGAGCGGTTGCTGGTGCAGTACGGACAGGAGACGACGAGAAAGAAGTGAGGACAACGAGCTGGGGTTGCTGGTGCAGTACGGACAGGAGACGACGAGAAAGAAGTGAGGACAACGAGCTGGGGCAATCTCGCGGGCCGCCGGGAGTGTAGCGAATCTCGCGACGATCGTCGTCCCCTCCCCATTTGTCGACATTTCCCCACCCGCCCCAATCATTCCTCCCCCCATCCTGTCCTCTCCATCTTTTTTCACTCTCTTATTCACGCACTCCCCTCCCCCACATGTTTTTCCTTTGTTTGGGGTTTGATGCCAGCCGGGGTGAACACTCCGCCCCCTTTCCCCACCGATCTGTTCCCCCCACGCCATTCGCATTTCATTCTTCACATTTCATTTTCTTCCGAATTGTCGGAATTCCTACCCGGACTCCTACCCCTCCCATTTTCCACATTTTATGGTGGGGGGAAAAAGGTTTAATTACCCAAGTTTGAGCTTCATAATAAAACTTTATTTGTTGTTCGAATTCGGGTTCCGGGGGTCTTCGGTTCTGCATTCGTCTGAGCTCCGAGCCTTGTGCATCCCTCCGAAACTTTGTGAAGTTTCGATCCCCCTGACTTCCGCCCGTGGACGTACTGCTTGAGCCCGTGGAAACTATCCCCTCCGCAGACGAGCTGGCCAAATTCCGTTAATTTTGAAGCAATTTTTCTTAACAAACATTGCTAAAATCTTCAAAAAAATTTTCCGCGGCGCCTATCGGCACCGCCGACTCCTCTCATTCTTAAAAAGCTTCTAAAAACGCCATCATTTTTTAAACTTTTTAATTCCAACAAAATTTCTAAAATTCTCTGGCGCCAACCCCCCCCCCCCCCTCAAATTTTTTTAGAAAAATCGCTGATCAAAATTCGCTCATAAAGCAAAATTGGCCACAACAAAATTTTTGGAGAAACTTTCCACCCACGAGGGGTCGGGGAGAAACCCTACTCCACTCTTACGTAAACCAGATTTTTTTTCCCAAAAGTCCCGGTCCCGCTCAACCCTACTCAAAATCATCCAAATATGTTCGAATTCGGGTCCGGGGGTCGAAATGGAGGTCAGATTCGGATTCTACACCCCCAAATACCTCTAGAAACATCTTTTAATCGACTTTGAAAAATATTTTTATTTTTTCAAAAGGGAGGGGGCACAAACTACACTATTACCGGATTCCGGATCAGGAGTCCTGGAAAATCCTGGTCTGGATCCAGATCCTGTCCGATCTCTAATAAAATGTGGAGATCGGACAGGATCTGGAGGTTCGAGGTTTATTGTCATGTCATAATGCTTTATGCCAAATTTGAATAATGAAAACGTATAAATTTTTTTGATTTTTTTCTCGGGTTTTCTCTAAAAAATCAGAATAACAGAATTCTGGTGCCCCTTTTAAAGCAGAATTCTGGTGCCCTAAACGACCAGAAATTCTAAAACCCATTTAATATTTTGCCGACCGCAAAAATCGTGCTATGTCGTTTCGTAAACTGCAAATGGGGTTTTTATTATAACTTCTTTTAAATCTAACCAAATCAGACATTTTTCTTTCGAACAATACTAAATTGCTTGATTTGGTTAGCTTTGAAAGAAGTTATAACAAAAACTGTTGAAAAGTCCAGGCATAACCAACCTGGATTTTCTGGATTAAAAATACACCCCTAAAGATGGTGTTTTCTGACAAATGAGTAGAGTTGGTCGGGATCGGGATCCCGGTCGGGACCGGTCGGGATTATCCCGGTTTTTGGAATCCCGATCCCGGTTTTTGATAAGTCGAAATCCCGATCCCGACTTTCACGATCCCGCTCAATCCCGGTCTCGGTTTTTACCAAAAATCCCGATCCCGACCAACTCTACAAATGAGCAACAAACAGCAGGAATTTTGGTGGATTTTACCAGCAAATTTGAAATTTTTAGTGATGGATCGCCAAATTTTCAAGAACCGCCCTACAAAAACTCAAAATAAAGTGAAAGTTAGTAATTTTTGACCAATATTCTTAGAAAATATCGTTAAAATTTCCCCCGACGGCGCCTATCGGCAGACGACTTGGATTTTTTCTGGATTTTTGTCCAGAAAATCCAGATCCAGACCTTCGTGAAAGGAGATTTCCCTGAGGCACTGATTATCAATAAATCCTTCAAATCTAATGAATGTATTTATTTTCAAAATAAATTTTAAACAAAGAAAACAATTTCAAATTTAATATCAAAAAAATTAAAATCATCAGATGCCAAATCGTTTTTTTCCAATTCATTGACCATTCATCCAAATACTTCCCGAGTTCGATTTATCAATTTCCTGAACATTTGCCGCGGCATTTTCTTCCACAGAATGTCCATCGACAGAATTTGAATGGAATTGCTCTCGTTTAAATTGCTTTTTCCATTTAACCAAAGTGAATCTGCTGATTTTCAACATTTTGGCAATGTTCTCGTCACTAGTTTTAGGATTTAGGCCCTTAATTTCATAATAACGTTTCATCAATTCCTTTTGTTCGCTGTCGGAGTATTTATTTTGTGCTGTAAAAGGAATTTTTATTTAATTAAAATAAATAAATAATAAAATTGGGCTCGAAAAACTCACTGGTTTGGCCAAGTTCACTTTTCCAATTGGAAATTGTTCTAAAACTGAGGCCCAACTCTTTTGCGACAGTTTCATCATTTTCGTGATTATAAGAGTTTTTTAATCCATCCCGCTTTAACTCGGCTTTCATTTGATCAAATTTCTCTATCAAACTTTTTCGCTCATTTTTTGGATTTCGCCGGCTTAATGCTAATTCCTTTTTCCATTTATATATTTTTTTGCGATTGACTTTTAAATGTTTAGCAATTTTTTCTTCAATTTGATTCCATTCTTTTGCTATATATTTTCCGTTTTGCTTAAATTCGTTTTTCATTTCGTGGAATTTGGCAACAATATTACGTTTATGCTCATCCTCAATATTTTCGATTGTCTTGGCGTTATCAGAGTGATCAGATTCTGTGAGTGGAGGATTCTGATCAGTTGAATTGGGTTCAATTTGTCCAAGCTGATCAGTTGAATTGGGTTCAATTTGTCTAATTTGGGTGTTCTGCCGGTCGATTTGGTGATGGACATTTTGTCCAATGTTTGTTGGCGGCCTTAGCAAATTTTCGGCTTCATCTTTGTCCCACCATTCATCTACGAACAATTCGTCAAATGCTTGGAGCGGCAATTCTTCCAATTCCTCAAATTGTACGGATTCGGCTTTGTCGAGTGAATTTGTTGCGAAGAGTAAGACCAAAATTAAACCCCAAAACGTTTCCATTTTATTTGGGCTAAAAACAACTTCTGAATTTATATTTCAATTTTATAATTTAAATGGAAAATTCAATTGCAAAAATTTGTCAATTATTTTCATGTTAAAAGGCTTATTATTTTGGGGGCGTCCTGCGCTAATTTTTCGCAAAATATTTTTATATTTTAAAGAATAATAAATATTCACAAAATGAAATGAAATAAATAAAATTGTGAATTTTTTAGCCCAAATAAATTAGAGTCACTCCGAAAATCAATAAGGCCCATCATTTTCCAAATTTCTGTCAACCCTAATATTATTGATCAAAATTGGAGTTAATGGCGACAATTTCCGGTCGTTTCTATTAGAGACCGGATGAAATGTGCGCAAAAACTGAAATATTAACATATTATTATTGTACCTATTTTTTATACATCAAACTTTTTTCCAGCGATGCTGATCAGGGCTGTGTCGAAAGGAAAAAAACGTCAAAATCGAAAGTCGAAATCTAAAGTAAATCGAAAATTTTTTTTATGTGACTAACAAAATATTTTATTAAAATAATTTATTTTAATAAAATATTGTTTGATAGGCCGTCATTTTT
>MEIZ01000107.1:160359-171734 GCA_001723225.1 Globodera ellingtonae | reverse complement strand
TTATCGCATACCGCATATCGCTACCGCATTGGAAAATGGGTTTATCGCATACCGCATATCGCATACCGCATATCGCTACCGCATTGGAAAATGGGTTTATCGCATACCGCATATCGCATACCGCAACCGCATTGGAAAATGGGTTTATCGCATACCGCATATCGCATACCGCATATCGCTACCGCATTGGAAAATGGGTTTATCGCATACCGCATATCGCATACCGCATATCGCTACCGCATTGGAAAATGGGTTTATCGCATACCGCATATCGCTACCGCATTGGAAAATGGGTTTATCGCATACCGCATATCGCTACCGCATTGGAAAATGGATTATAAAATTTTAACAATTATTATACGTCAAAAAAAAAGATTGATATGAATGCAATAGTCCGCTTTGTAGTCGTATTGTTCTTCTCCTGCTTACATGTTGTTTATGGCATAACTTTCGAAAAATTTGTCTCTAATGAAGCTGCGCTTGTTGGCGGTCGATTTCCCGACCCACGGTTTTCGGTCCATTCCTAAAAACTTGAAAAAATTACCTTATTTTTAAAATTTTAAATTGCTTACTTTTATTTTGAAAATTCAAAAATTTCCAAAATTCTACGCAATTATTTTAATAAACATTAAAAAAATTCACTGAAATCTATTAAAAAAATTACTAATAGGCCTATTTAAGCTTCTGCTGGAGGGGTAGGTCGGCGGTGACGATGGCGCCGCCGAAAAATTTTTGACTCAATTTGTTAAGAGATTTGCAACCACAAATTAAAAATCCGGCATGTTGGATTTTGGGTTAATAAACAATTTCGAACGAATACTTATAAATTTAACGGCATTTTTGTCCTATTTTTGACTTTTGCTGGGGGGGGGGGAGTCGAAGATTTGAATTTTTGATGGAATTTGTTATATAAATGTTTTGAAAAAGATTAGAAAAATTATAAAAAGTCAAATTATTGGGATTTTGAAATTGTCCGTATTTCCGGACATTTTTTTGCGAGCCGGAATTCCGGATTCCGGCCTTTTTATGGTTTCCGGTTACATCCCGAATACACATTAATCAATAGAAAGCATTYGCACTGGCATAATTGAGCCAATTCCACGTCAATTCTGCCGGCAAACAACGAAAGTTGGGCAATATAAAGTGGCTTGTTGTAAGCCAAATCCATTAGGGGGCTTTCATTTATTTAATAAAAAGATTTTATTCTCCCTTTTTATGTTTTTTTGAGTCATATTTTGTATAATTTTATTTGTTAGGTCCTAAAATATGGCATAAGTCATATTTTGGGCATTTTCGGGTAACAAAAATGCAATAAAACGAAAAATGCACTCCTAAAGATCGACTGACCACATTTTTTGGAAAAGGTACCCCAAAAAATTGACTACTTTTTTTGTCGAAAAATGTGAGAATAACAAAAATATAATTTTTTCAATAAAAATCAAAGAGCCATTTTAATTCATTTGAATATCACAATCAATCGTTATTTTTATAGAATGCTTATTATTTAAAAAAATATTTAAGAAATGTCAGGAATATTTTATATGAAAAAACCCATTTCAGTTGTGGGCTCCCATTTATTACTTTCAATAATTTTTTAATCCGCTAAAAATATTTATTAATATTGACAGAAAATTCTTTTAACACAAAAATAATTGACAAATTTTTCCATATCGATACTGTTTATTATAAAATTAATTGGAATTTCATATAAATGCCCCTAATTCAGAGATTGTTTGTAAAATGGAAGCGTTTTGGCTATTATTTTTGGTGCTATTTTTTGCAACAAATTCACTGGACAAAGCGAAATCCGTAAAAGTAAAATTGGAGGAAACGCCACTCAAAACATTTGATGAAATATTCGGAGAAGGCTGGTGGGACAAAGGTGATGCCGAAGATTTGAAAATGCCGGCGCCAACAAACTTTGGACAAAATGTCCATTGCCAAATCGACCGGCAGAACACCCAAATTGGACAAATTGAACCCAATTCAACTGATCAGAATCTTCCACTCACAGAGTCTGATCACTCTGATAATGCCAAAAATCGCGAAGAACTGAACGAATTTTCTTCAAATGAAAAACGTAAAATTATTGACAAATTCCAGGCAATGAGAAAAAAATTTATGCAAAAAGGAAAAATTTCGGCAAAAGAATGGAATCAAATTGAGCAGAAAATTGCTAAACATTTAAAAGTCAGTCGCACAAAAATATATGAATGGAAAAAAGAATTTGGCCTAAGTCAAAAAGTGCATAACTCTGGGAAGAAAAAAAATGAGCGAAAAAATTTGGTAGAGAAATTTGATCAAATGAAAGCCGAGTTAACGCGGGCCGGATTCAAAAACTCTTATCCCAATCAAATAAATGAAACAGTCGCAAAAAAGTTGGGCCTCAGTCTTAGAACAATTTACAATTGGAAAAGTGAACTTGGCCATACCAGTGAGTATTTTGATTATTAATTTTTTATTTAATTAAAAATTCTTTTACAGAACCAAAACATAAACACTCCCTCAGCGATCAAAAGCAACTGATAAAAGGTTATTGTGAAATTAAGGGCCAAAATCCTAAAATTAGAGACGAGGAAATTGCCAAAATGTTGAAAATTGGAGGAAGCACTTTGTATAAATGGAAAAGCCAATTTAAACGACAGAAATTCCATCCAAATTCTGTCGATTCTGTGGAAGAGAATGCCGCAGTAAATGTTCAGGAAATTGGGAACTCGAACTCGAGGAGTATTTGAATGAATGTCAATGAATTGGAAAAAACCGATTTGGCATCTAATGATTTTAATATTTTTTGACAAATGCGATTTACTTAAATATATTATGCTAAATCTATTATGGAATACCTGTACCTCTTTCTCTTGGTCTATAAAGCACGAAAATATCTAATTAAACTTTTAGTTATTTTGAAGGCTCGGCCCCGAGTGGGAGGTGGGCTGTCCTCGGAAATGATGGAGGGGAAGGACTGACTGACTGATCGACCTCGGGAGTGCTTAATCGACCCCTTTATGGACTCCCCCAGCAGGAGGAGCCTTTCGCTCTTTCCTCATCTCCGGCCATTGGTTCCCGCCTTACACCTCCTACCCCTGCGGGAACCGCCCCTGGTTCCTCGTTTTCACCCCTTTTCCTTTTCTACAGACGGTGTGGGGAGGAGGGTTGGAAAGGGGTTGTGCGCTTGAGTCGTCGGAGTTGTGCCGTGTGCGATCGTCCTGCGTCGTCGTCACCTTAACCGCCACTGCTCATTCGGGATCGTCGGCTTCATTCTCTGCCTTGATCAGGGAAAACCCTTTTTCTCCTCCTCCTTCTTTTCTTACCTCACCCTCACACGGGAAGACCGCCTCTCCGTCTGACTCCCAGCCACGGCAATGCTTTGGACGTCAGTGGCCACTGCCTGCGGCACAATCTGCGACTGGTGGACACACGCTTGCGGGTTCTACAATCCATCCTGGTCAACCGTTCGAAGCCCTGCCTCCACTCGTCCTCCATCGGATGCCCAGCCGCCCAGAACTGAACCAAGCTTGCTCAACCTATGTTGCGGCTTGTAGTTGGAAGGTTTCGAAGCCCCGGAATGAAAGTTCGATTTAGCTTCGTTGAAGCGAACGAGAGCCATATTAGTTCCCTCTCAAAATTAACGAATGACCCTTCAAGTCACATCGGCTCGGGAAGACCAAAAAAAGATAAAAACGACCACAAACATCCAGTGGGCATGAAAATAGATATTTGCTTCGATTTTGCGTGATTAATTTCTCGAATGGGTGAATTGATAATAATTCATAAATTAAGACTTTTTTTGCTAATTATTTCATAAATCTACAGTAGGTGGTTTTTATTTTAAAGTGTAGATTGTAAGTACTACGTCGTTTCTTTATGTTTTTTTTGCATAAAAACTTTGAACATTTTTAAAATTTTGGTTCAGTGTCGAAATCAAAGTTTGTCGAAATTCATCAGTGTCGAAATCATAGGAAAACAGTGAAAAAAAGCAAAATAGTTCAGTGTCAAAATCCATCAGTGTCGAAATCAATCAGTGTCGAAACCCCCAGACACCGGCCTTTGTGGGTGCTCCGCTCACTTTTCTATGCTCTCGAACTTACCTCCCGTTCTCTCTTCGCTTGGAAATCTTCTCTCAGGCCGAGGCCTGTCATACCTTTGTGGATTTCGAGAGCTTGACGGGACGAAGTTGAAAATTCTCCGTGTCCGTTTATATATTTATCTTTAAATAAAAATCAACAAACGGAATTGCTAAACTGGGTAGGTAGGTAGATAAATAAGTGACGAGAAAAACAATTGAGGAAATTGGCAAACAAATTTGAGGCCTTTTCTAACTTTTCATGAAAAAACAAATTAGAGCTGGGACCCCGATGTCTGGGTTGAGAATTGCGGGGTTGGGGACAAAAACCGCGACCAAAAAGTCGGGGTTCGGGGTCGGGGTCCCAACTCTAGAACAAATCGTCGTTTTTATTCCCCAAAAAATAAAAGACTAAAAATAGTCACTATAAAATCGATTAAAAATGCTTATAGTTGGACTTTTCAGAACAGGGGCGTTCAGGAAAAAAAGCCAAAAGACTAAAATTAGGAAATGTGATAACCATTAAATTAATTTTTTTGGATTTAGGGGGTGAAATTTTAAAAATTAACTACCCAGTCTCAATATTGCCCAATCCTTAATAACCCACTATGAGGAGGATCAAAAATTAATTACCTGGGTAATAATTAAATGATATACGGTCCCAAATTTAATGCCAAAATTATTTTATTTTTTTGTCATGTTTGACAGGTTGAGCAACTCATAGTCACTTAGAAATGAACAATTGCTTGGGTACAATCGAAATCAGCAGTCAAATTTTTGTGAGATACCCGAGACTGGGCCGTAAACTAGTCTTGGCTTTTGTTGTTGGTGGGTCCCCGGCGGAAATACCCAAAAAGCAGGAAAAACCTGCTGAAGCAGGTACTATAGCCACCAGGGATGGGAACCACTACCGCAACCGCGCGGTATTCACCGCATTTATCGAAAAATCCTGGTAATGGAGCAGCCTAGTTTGTCAACCCGGACAGTAAGTAACGTACACGAAAAATATCCAACTCCCACTGTAAAGACTTGGAAGGCTAACTGACAAATGAGCGTCATCCTACTAAGCGCCGGCCAGCCACCTGAGTTAGCATTCAGTCCCAAATCCCTTTTAAATTTTTAAAAGCTGCAATGACGTCACTACGGTAATGATGAAAAGCAGGCTGCCACGGCGGTACGACAATTGCGGACGAGACAATTGCGGACGACTAAAACGTTATAATTAAGCTGGGATATCACTTAAATATTTTCATGATTTAAATTAGATTGATTAACGAAATGCGGTTCTTTATATTTGTTACTAAGAAATGTTTATCGGTTTAATTCTATGTAAGCTTGATAATGCAACGCCCTAAATAGTTTTAAAAATCAACACAATAATAATTCAAGGCTTCTTTCATTCAACATTGCGTACATCATCAGAATCGGAATCGCTGTCTTTGAACGTCCAATTTTTTTATCTTCAGCATCATTTGCTAAAATTCTAATGTAAACAAATTTAGCACTTTTGCATACTGTAAAAGCACATCTCGTCCACTGAACTGCGCCCACTTAATTTTTCAACAGTTGAAAATAATTGCTAATAGTTGATGGCGACTGAATTGCCCTTTTAAACCGATATTTTTATTGAATTTCTACGTTCCCATATCCAAATAATGAAAAGTAATGCACAGGAAGCATTTCACTTGGCATTGAAAAAACAATTTAGCAAAGAGCATCCTCCTTTATCTCGGCATGCAGCAAATATGTTATAAATATTTTGTAAAATTATTATTTTTAGGCTCGTTAATGTTTTAAAAATGAAGAGAGAATAGTGCGAGACCGGATTCGAGAGTACGAAATCGACAACACGCGAGGAATCAATCTTCGACCACGGGCGAATAAATACAGAAATAATGATAACGCAATGAAGTGAATGGTTATCGTATTCGACGCATTTGATGAACCAACGGAACAGCTGTATTTAGACCATTTTAGAGCTTTGCAATATTGACTGGCTAGTAATGAACGTACTCCGGCCTACGAGAAATGCTGCCCGGCTGTAACAGTGCGTCTCGCGCTTTCTGTGTTTTCTACGAGCGAACTTGTGGAGGAAGCAAGAAAATCGAGCATTCGCTGGCGACGTTTGGATTGTTTCTGTTAAAAATTTAATACTTAATAATAATAAACAACTTTTAAAACCTGAAGAGCCAAATGGTTGGCTTCCATGCTTGCTTGACATCGCGGAAGCTCGCTCTCCACTCGATCCCTAACATTCCATAACGAAATTGGTAACTTGGTAGGTCTAACAATGGGTAGTCCGAAGCGTGACGGCGCTAAAATGGGCTTAAACTTCATTTAATTTTATCAAAAATACTAGCTACCTTCATTCCAAATCGCTCTGCCCTCCGCTTTTCGTGTTTTTTCCACGCTAAAATCGACCATATTTGTCGGCTCATCGGCGTGTTCTTCATCTGACTTTTCAGCATCACCTGTTTCTTGTCGATGTTTCGTTGCATTAACCAAAAAAGCCCTCGCATTATTCATCATAATCAGAAAATAAAAATAGAAATCTGAAATTCGTGAACTATATTTATTAAATGACTAGAGATTTGAAAAACATAAAAAATGAAAACACTTATGTAATTAAAGCAAACACAAAGAAATTTGAATTTTTATAACTGGTCGACATTCGGACAGATTTTGGCTTGGTCGACATTCGGACGGTCGACATTCGGTCCGTACGCCTATGATGAAAGACAACAACTCAAACGAAACGAATAATAAATTTGAATATTTTGACTTGGCGTAATGTTTAAATAATCAAAAAATAGGGAAATGGCCAACAGAGTCCTACATCCCCCGCCTCCAGAAAGCCGCTGCCCTCAGCGGCGGTTGGTTTGTCTTCCCCCCGCGCCTTCCAAAGTCGCGTCCTCTTCGACTTGTTGACGCTGGCCTGTCGGACATGTCGGCTGCAGACCCTGAAAATTGGGCTGGGGAGAGGGTGGGAAGACACGGGTTCGCGCTTCGTTTGGCGGGATGAAGTCCAATGAAAAGGCAGTGCCTTATTCAAAGGGCCGAATTGACGAATACGCACCCAATTCCCGTCCTTCTGCCGTTCTCAAAAGCTTTGGGCCGAACAATTTCTTCCGCAGGTTTTGCTGTAACTTAACTGAATCGGCAAACGAAATTCGCCGCGGGTTGGTGGGGTTTTCTGAGTTCCCGGGGTTTTCTGAACGCTGCTCGGCTCCGAAGAATGTGCCGACCTTTTCGCCACATCTCATTTTCCTGTAGTTACCTGTTTCTTTTCCGCTTTTTGGTATAAACCTGCCTAATTTTGTGAGCCAACAATTTCTTGGCCTTCCGATTCAATTCCTTGCCCTCAATAAGAGACTCCACCAAATTCTTCAACTTGTCCCTTTCTTTGGACACCACGGCAAGCTGCTTTTCCAGTGCCTTTATTCTTCCCTCATTCGCTCTCTTTGGTGACGTTTCTTCCTTTTTGGACTTTGCCAACCCTTTCTGTCCAACTGGGGCTGCTGATCCCCCAGCACCACTTCGTTTGAACTCTCCAAAACAACACGACGGCTTTTTTCATTATAGCAAAAATAAATAAAAATCACTAATTTTTATAATTTTAATTAGCTATTCACCAGTGTTAGGGGTTTCACCCAAGACTCATGAACATTTGCCGCGGCATTTACTTCTACAGAATATTATTGTAGGAATTTAATATTTATGAGATGACAACAATATTGATTTGGTCCCAGTTTAAAGAATATGATTTATATAATGCCTTTTTTTCAAGTCATTTATTACTTTAAAAATTTTGCTTAATACTATTTTTAGGCTTAAAAATTAAGCGCTAGTACCCCTTTGCTTACAAGCGGTCAATGCACCGGAGGCACACCTAAACCTCTATTGTAGTTATGAATTATTTTTAAATTTGTTTTATAATTGATCGCCATTTTATAAAATGATGATTATTAGTAGGAATAATATTCATGTCAGGAATATTGATTAAGCATTTATTACTTCCATATTTTTTTAGCAAAGCTTAATACTATTCATTATGTACAATTTAGAATATTGATTATTCTTTAAAATTTAAAGAATATTTTTGAGAGAGAAAATGGAAGAGTTTTGGATTATAATTTTGGTCTCATTCTTTGGAACAAATTCACTGGAAAAAGCCAAATCCGTAAAATTGGAGGAATTGGAAGAATTGCCACTCCAAACATTTGACGAATTATTCGTAGATGGCTGGTTGGACAAAGATGAAGCCGAAGAATGGCATAAATTAACGCATGAACAAAATGTCAATCACCAAAACGACCGGCAGAACACCCAAATTGGACAAATTGGGCCCAATTCAACTGATCAGAATCTTCCACTCACAGAGTCTGATCACTCTGATAAAGCCAAAAATGGCGAAGAAATTTCTTCAAAAGAAAATATTGCTGAAGATGAGCGAATACGTAAAATTGTTGCCAAATTCCATGCAATTAAAGAAGAATTTAAGCAAAAAGGAAAATATTCAAAAAAAGAATGGGTTCAAATTGAAAGAAAAATTGCTAAACATTTGAAAATCAATCGCTTAAAAATATATAAATGGAAAAAAGAATTTGGCCTAAGTCGAAAAGTGTCCTATGAAAAAGAAGAACGTAAATATTTTGTAGAGAAATTTGATCAAATTAAAGCCGAGTTAACGCGGGACGGATTCAAAAACTCTCAAAATGCTTTAGATAAAACTGTCGCAAAAAAGTTGGGCCTCAGTTTTAAAACAATTTACAAATGGAAAAGTGAACTTGGCCAATCCAGTGAGTTTTTCGAGCCTAAATTATATTAATTTATTCATATTTCGTTAATAATTCTTGTAAATAATAAAAATTATTTAACAGAACCACAACATAACCATAACGAACAAAAGGAATTGATGAAACTTTATTATGAAATTAAAGACAAAAATCCTAAAATTAGTGACGAGGAAATTGCCAAAATGTTGAAAATTGGAACACGCACTTTGGTTAGATGGAAAAAACAATTTAAACAACAAAAATTTCTTCCAAATCCTGTTGATGGACTTTAATATCCCTCTTTTTTAGTAATATTACAACTTTTAAAAATTCTGGCATAAAAAATAAATTCCAAACACTTACATAATAATAAGTTTATTTAACGTTCAATTACTTAAAAATTGACTATTTTTCTTAGCATTCAATACACATTAGTTTTGATTGAATTTTAGAAAGACGCCACATCACGATTGGAAAAGATTTGTTTTGAAAAATCTTTTTTTCGAAATCTGGAAAACTTTAGTGATTTTTAAATAATGCGGCTAACCGCGGGCGGTTAACGGTTATGGAATTTTAAAAGGTCGCGGTTACGGGCGGTTAACGGTTATGAGATTTTTAGGACGGGCGGTTACGGTTAAGAAAATTCATAACCGTGTCCATGCCTGGAAATTTCTATTAAATTTGCGTTTCCCAATTAAAAATCTCAAGAGAATTTGCGCGTTTTTGTCACTTTTTATTATTTTGTTATTGTTCGGCTGGCCTTTTATAAAGGTCAAATATCATCTCTTATAATGAAAATTGAGTTCTCAGTAACAAAATGAAAATTTCAGTCCCAGTCCCGGCCCATCAATACCCTACCAATTTGACATCAGAACACATTTTGTCTGATTGGCCCAAATTTTTGGTAAATTTTTGCGATCGCCAAATATTAAATGGGTTTGTCCAAAGTATTCCAAAAATAAATTTAGCATAATATATTTAAGTAAATTGCATTTGTCAAAAAAATATTTAAAATCATCAGAAGCCAAATCGGGTTTTTTCAAATCGTTGACCATTCATTCAAATACTCCCCGAATTTGAGTGCCCAATTTCCTGAACATTTGAGCCGGCATTCTCTTCCACAAAATGTCCATCGACAGAATTCGGTTTAAATTGCCTTTTCCATTTATACAAAGTGACTCTGCTGATTTTCAGGCTTTTGGCAATGTCCGCGTCATGAATTGTAGGATTTATGTCCTTAATTTCATAATAACGTTTCATCAATTCCATTTGTTCGCTGTCAGCGTATTTATGTTTTGGTGCTGTAAAAGAATTTATAATTAATTTAAATAAATCAATAAAATTGGGCTCGAAAGGTGCTCAATCTTTTGCGCCGGCAAAGTCTTTACAATTTTTTTGTTTGCTTTTTGCCAGGGTTAATTTTTTCGCACATATGGGTTCTCCTAAGCCACCCTGCGGTTTTTATTTTTTTGCGATAAACTGAAGAAATATCAAAACATTTGATTTCCCATACAAATTATATGCCATTCGACTCCGCGAACCCCTGAGCTCAGGGTGGCTTAGGCCTAAGCCTAGCGAACCCATAAGTGCGAAAAAATTAACCCTGGCAAAAAGCAGACAAAAAAATTGTAAAGACTTTGCCGGCGCAAAAGATGCATCACCGCTCAAAATTCGTTTCGAAATTGTTTATTAACCCAAAATCCAACACCAATCAGGGATTATTTTTTTTCAGAATATTCGTTGATTACGTCTACCCCTGATTCACATTTTTTATAAAATGATTATTATTTGTATGAATTTAATATTTATGAGATATATTGATTTGGTCCCAGTTTAATATAATGCCTATTTCAAGTCATTTATTACTTTCAAAACATTATTTCATTTTTAAATTTTTTATTTTTCATACATACTGAATAAAAAAATTTACAAAAAGTAGCGCAACATGACCAAGAGAATCAAGTGCGCTTAGTACCACTTCAATAGGTTATAACTTCAAACGAAAATAATGCTGAAGATGAGCTAAAACGTAAAATTAATGACAAGTATGGGCGGCTAAGTTGAAAGAGCGCCTGTTCCAACTTGACAAAAAATTTACAGGCGGCCAAGCCGAAAGAGCGCCGGTTCCAACTTGACAAGTTTATGAACAGGCGGCCAAGTTGAAAGAGCGCTTGTTCCAACTTGACAAGTTTATGAACAGGAGGCCAAGTTGAAAGAGCGCGTGTTCCAACTTGACAAAAAATTTACAGGCGGCCAAGCTGAAGGAGCGCCTGTTCCAACTTGACAAGTTTATGAACAGGCGGCCAAGCTGAAAGACGCCGGTTCCAACTTGACAAAAAATTTACAGGCGGCCAAGCTGAAAGAGCGCTTGTTCCAACTTGACAAGTTTATGAGCATTAACAGGCGGGTAAGTTGAAGAGCGCCTATTCCAACTTTACAAGCATGAACAGGCGGGTAAGTTGAAAGAACGCCTATTCCAACTTTACAAGCATGAACAGGCGGGTAAGTTGAAAGAGCGCCTTTCCAACTTTACAAGC
>MEIZ01000107.1:148311-160288 GCA_001723225.1 Globodera ellingtonae | reverse complement strand
ACAGGAGGCCAAGTTGAAAGAGCGCCTATCCAACTTGACAAAATTTCTGAACAGGCGGCTAAGTTGAAAGAGCGCTGTTCCAACTTACAAGTTATGAACAGGGGCAAGTTGAAAGAGCGCTTGTTCCAACTTGACAAGTTATGAACAGGGGCCAAGTTGAAAGAGCGCCTAATGAACAGGCGGGTAAGTTGAAAGAGCGCCTATTCCAACTTTACAAGCATGAACAGGCGGGTAAGTTGAAAGAGCGCGTGTTCCAACTTGACAAAAAATTTACAGGCGGCTAAGTTGAAGAGGCGAAAAAATATGTTATTTTTTGTAAAAAAGTTTTAAATTATCTGAAAAAAAAAATCCAGATGCTTTTTCACCGGATTTTTGATAGTCCGGGTGTCGGGGGCTCAACCCTAGTTTTAATGCCTAGTTCTGAATTTACAGAGTTTATATTATACATATATCGATCGCCATTTTTATAAAAATGATGATAGGTAATTCATTGGAAAATATTATTGATTCGGATAAGGCATTTATTTAAAATAATTTAATTAAAGAATATGATTTATATGTATGAATGCCCATTTTCCCACCCAGATAAAATGGAAGAGTTTCGGATTTTAATTTTGGTGGCATTCTTTACAACAAATTTACTCGACAAAGCCGCATCCGTAAAATTGGAGCTCAAAACATTTGATGAAATATTCGGAGAAGGCTGGTGGGACAAAGGTGAAGCCGAAGATTTGAAAACGCCGGCGCCAACAAACTTTGGACAAAATGTCCATCACCAAATCGACCGGCAGAACACCCAAATTGGACAAATTGCACCCAATTCAACTGATCAGAATCCTCCTCTCACAGAGTCTGATCACTCTGATAATGCCAAAAATGGTGAAAAACAGAACAAAAAAATTTCTTCAAATGAAAAACGTAAAATTATTGACAAATTCCATGCAACGAGAAACGAATTTATGCAAAAAGGAAAATTTTCGTCAAAAGAATGGAATCAAATTGAGCAGAAAATTGCTAAACATTTGAAAGTCAGTCGCTCAAAAATATATAAATGGAAAAAAGAATTTGGCCTAAGTCGAAAAATGCATAACATTGTGAAGAAAAAAAATGAGCGAAAAAATTTGGTAGAGAAATTTGATCAAATGAAAGCCGAATTAATGCAGGCCGGATTCAAAAGTTCATATKAAAATGAATTAGATAAAACTGTSGCYAAYYAYTTGGGSCTKAARMWTAGAACAATTTACAAMTGGAAACAAAAARTTGGCCAAAGCAGTGAGTATTTCGAACCTAATTTTATTAATTTTTTTATTTTAATTAKAAATTCTTTTACAGSACCAAAACATATGCACTCCCACAGCGAACAAATGGAATTGATGAAACGTTATTATGCAATTAAAGACCAAAATCCTAAAATTATTGACAAGGACATTGCCAAAATGCTGAAAATTGGAAGAGCCACTTTGGTTAGATGGAAAAGGGAATTTAAACGACAGCAATTTCATCCAAATTCTGTCGATGGACATTTTGTGGAAGAGAATGCCGCGTAAAATGTTCAGGAATTTGGGGGCTCGAATTCGGAAAGTAGTTGAATGCTCAATGCTTGAAAAAACCCAAAATCTATTTTCATAATATTATTTTTGTCTGTATCCGCAAAAAGAACACTTTTTGATTTGCATAAACTTTGAACTTCAAGTTTTCTTAATTAATTTGTTTGAGGCAGGGAAATGGATGAAATAATCCGGATGCGAAGACATATTCATCCATTAATCTCAGCCCTCTAGCGGCCACTTCCTGCTGCTGCTGTTGCTCATTGCTGCGCCGAATGAATGCAAATCGGTGCCTTTTCTTTGTCCTGAATTTGAACGCCTCGGGGGACGTGCGGGAGAAGAGCTGCCCACACGACCCAACCGTGCCCATGGATTGTAGGGATCATCACCAGCAGAACAATGCAAGAACCCGTCGTCCCTCCATGCCCGACTGCGATCCTTATCATCACCATTCTGCGGGTCCTCATCAAAGAGGGGGGGGGGAGAGGAATGAATGTGTGGGAAGAGAAAATGGAATGAGGGAAAAATATTTGGACAAATCCGAATGAGAGAAAAACGCCATACACATACATTCTTTATCTCTTCAGTCCTCCAAACAGCAGGGTTCCGAGCACAGGTAAATGGATAGATTCCATGCCCACCGGGCTGGTTCAATATTTAAAAGAATGGTCAATGATTTGGAAAAACCCATTTAGCATTTAATGGTTTTCGACATATAAAAATTTAAAATCTTCCTTTGTTCGGAGAGTATTTGAATAAAACGTTTTTTATTGGACAATTCACTTTTTTTATCGGACTTCCAACCATCGGAATCACTTGCTTCCTTACATTTTTGACAAAAAAAATAATTATTTTTTACAAAACCCATTGCCATTAAACCAGGGTTGATATCGGGTAAAGACAATTCCCAAGGACAGAATGTTGATTTCCAAGGACATATCAGAAAAATTTGGCAAAATCCAAGGACGCTCAAAAATTTAGCCCAACCGTCAAAATTTGTATTTTACACTAGACCCCGCCGGAAAATTTTTGAAGACTTTATTTAACAAGGTTTATTAAAAAAATTTGCTCCAAAATTAACGTAAATATGATCAATAAATCCAATGTTTTGAGAGGGCATTTTGATAAAATGGCCCCTTTTCTATTGAAAATTTGAATATACACAATGCCAAATCATGATTTCCTTTTGAAAATTACAAATATTTAAACTTCCAGCCAAATCTTCATTTTCCAAGGACATTCTTGGGAATAAGGACATTTTTCGTTTTCCAAGACCGAGGGTACATTTCCAAGGACTGTCCTTGGCATCCAAGGACGAATCACAACCCTGCATTAAACCAATGTGGCCTGGTGGTTTGTCTAGCTCTGGAGTAAAAACGATATTTCACCACAGAAGAAGGCAATGTTTCCGTTGCTTTTCCTCAATTATGGCTTTTTTTTATTAGCACATTCTTTGCTGAATAATTTGTTACAAAACATTTGTTTATGATTTTTAAAATAAATTAGCATTATGAAAAAAATTCCAGAGAAAAACCTAAGTTTCGGAATCCGGTTATGAGACTATGTAAAAGAATTTTCAGTCGACTTTTTCCCTAAAATTTTTTATTTTTTGATATTTTTTATAAAATTTTCTAAAACATGTGAAAAATAGTACATTTATAATTGTTAGAGGAAAATTAATAAAGATAGACAAATTTTGAAGGGTTTTACGCAAAAATTGACTGGATTTGGTCAGTTTAAGCAGAGTTTTTAGTCCCTATTTTGCGACTTTTGGCTTTTTAGTCCCTATTTTTGTGGTTTTTAGTCCCTAAAAATCTGTTTTATAGAATTGTTTGTTTTCAACGGGACAAGACAAATGGTGCTAGGTAATTCCGAAGTAAGTAATTTCGACAGTGGATAATTTTGGCATTGAACTATTTTTTTTATTTTACCGTTTTTCACCACTTCCGACAGTTAGTACTTTCGACAACGGGTAATTTCGACAGTGACTAGATTTTTTTAAAATCAAATTGTTAAATGGATTGTGCTTGCTTAATTTTTTAAAAATGCAAATGGTAGGAAACAGCGCGGAGTTGGCAAACGGTTTGCGGTTGTTAAAATCCGCAAGAAGAGCAGTCATTGTTGTCTTGACGAACATATTACCCTTTTCGAAATTGATGAGGGCCACGAATGCCATCTGCTGGCGCCGCATGAAAATCGGCTAATCTATCCGCCCACATTATATCTTCCTCTAACAATTTTCGTACAAAAGAACTCATTCGTTGATTTCCCCTAAGGTGAACGTTCCACACGGCGTGCCAGCCTTCGAGGCTATTACTATTTGTGCGGGAAAGGCCCTGAGCCACCCTGTCAACCATATTCCATAGTGGTATAGGAAAAAGCGCGTCTCGGTGTCCTTAAATATTGAATCGGTTCCTCGTTTTCGATAATGTGACGTAGACCAAGCCACGTATTGACGAAGTAAAGGATAAGTTCTTAATAGTAATGGAACTAAGGAACCATTTTAATATTTCCTATCCCTCAGCTCAACAGTTGGCTCTAATGTTGACATCAAAGCACAAAAATAATTATAAAACAAACTGCGGGCACAAATTCTTAGCATTTATTTAATTTCGTTGCATATTGCTATTTTAAATAATTTTATGATTGTTAAACTACATGATATTGGCCAAGGATTGGTGGATGATTATGGGCTGCTGTCACACGCCCCATTTTGAAACAAGTCCCGTCCTCAGCAAGTTTCCATGGAATTTGGGTACTGGCACGCCCAGGGCAATATGGCGGCCAACGCATTTTGTCTGATTGGCCCAAATTTTTGGTAAATTTTTGCGATCGCCAAATATTAAATGGGTTTGTCCGAAGTATTCCAAAATAGATTTAGCATAATATATTTAAGTAAATCGCATTTGTCAAAAAAATATTAAAAATCATCAGATGCCAAATCGGGCTTTTTCAAATCTATCATTCATTCAACTCCCCGAATTTGAGTCCTCAATTTCCTGAACATTTGCCGCGCCATTCTCTTCCACAGAATGTCCATCGACAGAATTTGGATGCTGTCGTTTAAATTGCCTTTTCCATTTATACAAAGTGACTATTCCAATTTTCAACATTTTGGCAATGTTTTCATTACTAATTTTAGGAGTTTTGTCTTTAATTTCATTATAACGTTTCATCAATTCCTTTCGTTCGCTGTTGGAGTGTTTATAGTTTGGTTCTGTAAAAGAATTTTTAATTAATCTAAATAAATAAATAAATTTGAGCTCAAAAATACTCACCGGTTTGGCCAAGTGCACTTTTCCAAGCGTAAATTGTTGCAACACTTAGGCCCAATTCTTTTGCGACAATTTTGTCAATTTCTTGCTTGTAAGAGTTTTTGAATCCGGCCCGCGTTAACTCGGCTTTTATTTGATCAAATTTCTCTACCAAATTTTTTCGTTCATTTTTTTTCTTCACAAAGTTATGCATTTTTTGACTTAGGCCTAATTCTTTTTTCCATTTATATATTTTTTTGCGACTGACTTTTAAATGTTTAGCAATTTTTTCCTCAATTTGACTCCATTCTTTTGCCGAAAATTTTCCTTTTTGCTTAAATTCGTTTCTCATTGCGTGGAATTTGTCAATAATTTTACGTTTTTTGTTTGAAGTAATTTCGTTCTTTTCTTCACTATTTTTGGCATTATCAGAGTGATCAGACTCTGTGAGAGGAGGATTCTGATCAGTTGAATTGGGTTCAATTTGTCCAGAGTGATCAGACTCTGTGAGAGGAGGATTCTGATCAGTTGAATTGGGTTCAATTTGTCCAATTTGGGTGTTCTGCCGGTCGATGTGGTGATGGACATTTTGTCCAAAGTTTGTTGGCGCCGGCGTTTTCAAATCTTCGGTTTCACTTTTGTCCCACCAGCCTTCTCCGAATATTTCTTCAAATGTTTTAAGTGGCATTTCCTCCAATTTTACTTTTACGGATTCGGCTTTGTCCAGTGAATTTGTTGCAAATAATCCCACCAAAATTAAAATCCAAAATTTTTCCATTTTGGGCAAAATAACTTTGAATTTAGGGGCATTTATATGAAATTCCAATTAATTCTATAATAAACAGAAACGATAGGGAAAATTTGTCTATTAATTTATAATTAAAATGGCTCGTTGATTTTATTGAAACAATTATATTTTTGTTATTGTCACATTTTTGACAAAAAAAAGTAGTTAATTTTTAGGGGTACCTTTTCCAAAAAATGTGGTCAGTCGATCTTTAGGAGTGAATTTTTTGTTTTATTTCATTTTTTTAAGGAATCTTTCCGAAAAAGCCCAAAATATGACTTATGTCATATTTTATGACTTAACAAATAAAATTATACAAAATATGACTCAAAAAGGGAGAATAAAATCTTTGTATTAATACAGTAAATGAAAGCCCCCTAATGGATTTGGCTTACAACAAGCCACTTTTATATTGCCCAACTTTCGCTGTTTGCCGGTGGAATTGGCCCAATTATGCCAGTGCCAATGCTTTCTATTGATTAATGTGTATCCGGGATGTAACCGGAAACCATAAAAAAGCCGGAATCCGGAATTCCGGCTCGCATAAAAATGTCTGGAAATACGGAGAATTTCAAAATCCCAATAATTTGACTTTTTATAATTTTTCTAATCTTGTAAACAATATGTTTTGGCAAATATGGCCATAAAATATAGATAAAAATTGCAAAATATGGACGAAATATGGCTAAATTTTTTTTTTCAAATATTGCAAAAAATAGGCACAATTTCTTAATAGAAGTAATAAGAGCAATACAATTTTTATATGCAAATTAAAGGCATTTCAGAGAAATTTTTGAAATTAAGGAGAATTTTAAAAATTTTCAATTTTTTGATGGCTGAATTTTTAGCCACGAAAAAGTCAATTTTTAGGAGATACATTTTTTGAAAATTTGAAAAAGTCGATTCTCAGAGGGTATGCCAAAATATTGATTAAAAAATGTGCGAAAACTGACCAAATCCCGTCAATTTTCGCGTGAACCCTTCAAAAATGGTCAATCTTTATTAATTTTCCTCTTTCAATCTAACTGTAATTTTTTTCACATGTTTTGGAAATTTTATAAAAAATAAATTTTTCGGATACCGATCTTTGGGGATGGATTTTTGGTCAAAGAAAAAGTCATTTTTAGGGGGGTGCATTTTTAGTTTGAAAAAAATTTTGGATTTATGGGAAAATGTTGTCGTTTTTTTATTGCATTTTTCTTAAGAATTTTTGGGAAAAAGTGCCCTAAAATATTGAATTTCTTTAAGAATTTCTTTAAGAATTTTGGGAAAAATGCCTAAAAATTGCATTTTTTCTCAAGAAAAATTCCTAAAATATTTGGCTGCAAATTTCTAACAATAAAGTCAAAAACCCGGCGGCGCCTATCGGCACCGCCGAACCCCACCCCAAAAGAAAGCGGATTTTCAAAATTGCTGATGATGCAAACGATGTTAGAGACAACAAGGAAGATGATTTTGAATAATAAAAAAAAATTTGTTTCACATTTGACCCTTTTTTTTATCTTGATTAAACATCAATGTTGGCAAAAAAACAAGACTTTAAACAAAAAACATTTTATTTCGTTTCATTTCGTTTTATTTCGCGTGTCGTTACTTTTTAGGCCTTTCGTGTTTCGTTTCGTTTCGTAGAATTTTTGATGTTTCGTTTCGTAAATGAAATTTAATTTTTTTTTTCGTTTCGTTTTCGTTTCATAAGTTGAAAAAAAATAATTTTTTCGTTTCGTTTCGTCGGAAAAAAATTTTGAGTTTCGTCCAGCTCTGATCGGGACCAGCATTTGAACCGGGACGGGGTGTTGGATTACTATTTTTCAAAACCCGGAATCGGGACCGGGTTTTTTTTCACGAACTCAAAACACGAAACTCAAAAGTCCAAAATACCAGAAATTCCGGCTCACACCGAAGCCGAAACATTTCCAACAAATTTTTTGGTACAATTTTTTTACAATTGTATGTATCAAGTGTCGTGCCTCATCAAGGATGATGGTGAAAAATGGCGACTTAGAAAAACCGATCTGAGGGTTTTTGCTGAATCCTGAAAATGCGGGATACCAAAATTTTCATTCCGATTATTGGTGAAAAGCCCGGATTTCCACCTAAGGAAATGGGAGGAACCCCCGCAACCCCCCGTGGGCACTCTGATCACCTTGGCCATGACACTGGCTGCTTCTGATGGGCCCGCCG
This sequence comes from Globodera ellingtonae, assembly GCA_001723225.1. Lineage (NCBI taxonomy): Eukaryota > Metazoa > Nematoda > Chromadorea > Rhabditida > Heteroderidae > Globodera > Globodera ellingtonae. Next base: position 152,519 of record MEIZ01000107.1, on the reverse strand, counting down.
CCCTCGGTGGGCGATTCCTTCCCAAACATTTATAAGCTTGAAATCGCCGAAAACCCGCTAGAGAGCATGTTGATTCCTTAAATGGTCTTCAGGCCCGCAGGCCAGGGGAACTCCAAACAATTCACCATCTCTTTCATTGACATTAACTGCTTCAGGCCCGCAGGCCAGAGGAACTCCAGACCCGGTGGGGTAACTGGTCAAAGGCATGCAATCGTTGGGATTTTGGGCAAAATACAAATTTTATTGTGTGAGATCTATACTTTTTGCAATCTCAGTTAATGATTCCGTCCCGCATGAATGAGAAAGCAAAATGAGGTTGGACATGAAGAATGAATTTCTTTTCCGATTCCCACTGCATTCCTGCGGCGATCACATAGTTGTTAATGGACTTCCGCTGACAGCTTCCGATCGTGAGAGCGGCAATGGGATGCGAAAATGTTAACGTGACTAAAGGCTAGCTCGGCCATTCTACTTCGAACCCTTTGGATGCTGGGAAAGCAATCTGCTCACCGACTGTTAGACTTTTATCTCCTGACTTTGTCAAATTCCATGTGACCTTTAATTCTGTACGATTCCGAGTCATGACCGGGTTTTTTGAGTTTTTGGTTTGAGTAGAATGATTGGCTGCTTCTGGCCCTTAGGTCAGGTTAATTCATCTCCCGTTGATGCATTTACAATTTTTCTGCTCATTTATCGTCCCTTTGGAAGTTTTGCGGAATCAAATGACCGAACTCGTTTGGCTTTCAAAGGCCCTTTTAGTTTTTCAAGACCGGGCAACCATTGACGGCACTTTTCTCAAGATCCCTTTAGTTCGTACTAAAGCACTTCTTTTATTTTTAGCCAATCCCATTTAGTTTTTCACTAGCCCAGGCAACAATTACCGAACTCCTTTTTTTTGCGTGGCCCCTTTAGTTTTGTACTAGTGCGGGCAACAATTTCACCATTCAATCACTTCTCCGTGCAAATTGCTGTTTCACGCCCGCAGGCGAGGGGTACCCCGTTTTCTTGGCCGGCACATTCATCCTCTGCCTCGTTGTTGTGCCGATGGACCTTTTCCCAAAAAGGGAACCATCCGGTGCTACCAGTGAGGGAAGAGCACTGTGCCCCCCAGATAAAGCACCGTTGACTCCCCGGATAGAATTGGGGGAAGTGGAAAGATGGGGAGGATTCTCGGGCCCAGGCATGGGTGATAGACTCTCCAACTCTTCGATCCAGCACTGCGGATAGCGTTTATTCCGTCCTGCCAACGACCGATGGAAAAGGGAACAGAGGGATGAAGAAGACTGATCGCTGGGGGAAAGGAGGGGAACAGGATGAAGCAATGTGGGCGGGAACATTGTTAAAGTGGATTAATGTGATCAATACCCGGGGTACAGTCCAGCAGTTCTTTGAGGGGTGAAATAGAATGGAAAATGCGACCGGGAACCCTTACAAAGTTTGTCTAAATTAAGAAATTTTTCGGAAAAACAAAATCAGCAGTCAAATTTTTGTGAGATACCCGAGACTCGGCCGTAAACTAGTCTTGGCTTTTGATGTTGGTTGGTCCGCGGCGGAAATACCCCAAAAAGGAGGAACCCCTGCTGAAGCAGGTACTATGACCACACTGTCGACGATAATCACAGACTTTGAAAGCCGGCCCGCGCAGGTACTCGTCGAAATACCCGGACCTCGATCCTGGTATGATTTTCCGGATCAGGATCTGAATTAGGGTTTGGAAAGGACCTGGATTTTCGCAGGATTAAAAATCCTGGTAAAGGAGCAGCCTAGTTGGCCAGCCCGGATAGTAAGTACAGTACACGAAAAATATCCAACTACCACTGTGAAGACGTGGAAGGCTAACTGAGCGTCATCCTACTAAGCGCCGGCCAGCCACCTGAGTTAGCATTTCAGTCCCAAACGAAAGTTTTTAACAAAAAAAAAAGAAGCGAGCGTTTCTGGTGCCAAAATATGATCGAATCCGGGTTATTGTGCAAAAATCCCCGAATTCGAATTCTCATTTCCTGAACATTTAGTCTAAAATTCTATTCCACAGAATGTTCATCGACAAAATTTGGATGCAATTGCTGTCGTTTTTTCCATCTAARCAAAGTGCGTGTTCCAATTTTAAACATTTTGGCAATTTCCTCATCTCTAGTTTTAGGATTTTGGTCCTTAATTTCATAATAACGCTTCATCTATTCCTGTTGTTCGCTGTGGAGATATATATGTTTATGATGGGGTTCTGTTAAACAATTTTATTATTTACATATTAACGAAATATGAATAAATTAATATAATTTGAGCTCGAAATACTCACTGGTTTGGCCAAGTTCACTTTTCCAGCTGTAAATTGTTCTAAAACTGAGGCCCAGTTCTTTTGCGACAGTTTCATCAATTTGATTTGAATAAGAATTTTTGAAACCGGCCCGCTGTAACTCGGCTTTCATCTGATCAAATTTCTTTAACAAATTTTTCCGCTTATTTTTTGGATTTCTTTGAGTTAAGCCAAATTCTTTTTTCCATTTATATATTTCTGTTCGATTGATTTTAAAATGTTTGGCAATTTTCCTTTCAATTTGAACCCATTCTTTTCCCGAAAATGTTCCTTTTTGCTTAAATTTCTCTTTCATTTCGTGGAATTTGGCAACAATTTTACGTTTTCGCTCATCTTCAGCAATATTTTCGTTTGTAGAAATTTCGTTTTGTTCTTCACTATTTTTGGCATTATCTGAGTGATCAGACTCTGTGAGAGGAGGATTCTGATCAGTTGAATTGGGTCCAATTTGTTCAAGCTGATCAGTTGAATTGGGTTCAATTTGTCCAATTTGGGTGTTCTGCCGGTCGATTTGGTGATGGACATTTTGTCCAAAGTTTGTTGGCGCCGGCGTTATCAAATCTCCGGCTTCATCATTGTCCAACCATTCTTCTACGAATAATTCGTCAAATGTTTGGAGTGGCAATTCCTCCAATTGTACGGATTCGGCTTTGTCCAGTGACTTTGTTGCGAAGAATGAGACCAAAATTATAAGCCAAAACTCTTCCATTTTCTCTCTCAAAAATTTTCTTAAATTTTAATGAATAATCAATATTCTAAATTGTACAATTTTTTGTACAATTTTAATAAGTATTAAGCTTTGCTAAAAAATATGAAAGTAATAAATGACAGGCCATAAAATGGGCATTCACATAATTCATATTCTTTAATAATATCTCACCACAATCAATATTCATGACATTGATAGTGACGTCATCGCAACCAAATGTCGACATTTAGCGTTTTAAGCCTAAACCTATTGAAGGGGTACTAAGCGCACTTGATTCTCTTGGTCATGTTGCGCTACTTTTTTTAATTTTTTTATTCAGTATGTATGAAAAGTAAAAAATTTAAGATGGTTCTCCTAATCCATTCATGAAAAGAAAAGCTTGATTTGTTTAAAATAGCATTCAGTCCCAAATCCCTTTTAAACTTTTAAAAGCTGCAATGACGTCACTACGGTATTGATGAAAAGCAGGCTGCCACTCGTGACTCTCACTTCCAATATAGGCAAAAAAAATTTACCAAAAGTTTTAAACAAAAAAAAAAGCGATCATTTCTGGTGACAAAAATGATCGAATCCCGGGTTATTGTGCAAAAATCCCCGAATTCGAATTCTCATTTCCTGAACATTTAGTCTAAAATTCTATTCCACAGAATGTCCATCGACAAAATTTGGATGCAATTGCTGTCGTTTTTTCCATCTAACCAAAGTGCGTGTTCCAATTTTAAACATTTTGGCAATGTCCTTTCTTAAATTTTAAAAAATAATCAATATTCTAAATTTACACTTTTAATAAATAGTATTAAGCTTTGCTAAAAAAAATATGAAAGTAATAAATGACAGCCCATTAAAATGGGCATTCACATAATTCATATTCTTTAATAAATATCTCACCCAAATCAATATTCATGACATTTCATGAATATTATTCCTACTAATAATCATCATTTTATAGAATTGGTAACCAAATGTCGACATTTAGCATTTTAAGCCTAAACCTATTGAAGGGGTACTAAGCGCACTTGATTCTCTTGGTCATGTTGCGCTACTTTTTTTAATTTTTTTATTCAGTATGTATGAAAAGTAAAAAATTTAAGATGGTTCTCCTAATCCATTCATGAAAAGAAAAGCTTGATTTGTTTAAAATAGCATTCAGTCCCAAATCCCTTTTAAACTTTTAAAAGCTGCAAT
>MEIZ01000107.1:103335-119772 GCA_001723225.1 Globodera ellingtonae | reverse complement strand
GCGGCATTCTCTTCCACAAAATGTCCATCGACAGAAAATTGCTTTTTCCATCTAACCAAAGTTCTTCCACCAATTTTCAACATTTTGGCAATGTCCACATCTCTAATTTTAGGATTTTGGTCCTTAATTTCATAATAACTTTTCATCACAAATTCTTTTTGTTCGCTGTGGGAGTGTTTATTTGGTGCTGTAAAAGAATTTTTAATTATAAATAAATAAATAATAAATTTGGGCTCGAAAAACTCACTGGTTTGGCCAAGTTCACTTTTCCAATTGGAAATTGTTCTAAAACTGAGGCCCAACTCCTTCGCTACAGATTCATTTATTTCATTTTTATATGAACTTTTGAATCCGTCCCGCTTTAACTCGGCTTTTCTCTGATCAAATTTCTCTATCAAATTTTGTCGTTCATTATTTGTCTTTTTTTGACTTAGGCCAAATTCTTTTTTCCATTTATATATTTTTGAGCGACTGACTTTTAAATGATTAGCAATTTTATCCTCAATTTGAACCCTTTCTTTATCAGAATATTTTCCTTTTTGCTTAAATTCATCTTTTATTGCGTGGAATTTGTCAACAATTTTACGTTTTCGCTCATTTTCAGCAATATTTTTGCTTGAACTAATTTTTTCCATTATTTGGCTTTGTTCTTTATTGGCATTACTAAAGTGATCAGATTCTGTGAGAGGAGGATTCTGATCAGTTGAATTGGGTTCAATTTGTCCAATTTGGGTGTTTTGCCGGTCGATTTGGTGATGGACATTTTGTCCAAAGTTTGTTGGCGCCGGCATTTTTAAATCTTCGGCTTCACCTTTGTCCCACCAGCCTTCTCCAAATATTTCATCAAATGTTTTAAGTGGCAATTCCTCCAATTTTACTTTTACGGATTCGGCTTTGTCCAGTGCATTTGTTGCAAAAAATGCCACCAAAATTAAAATCCAAAACTCTCCCATTTTTATTTGGGCTTAAACAACCTCTGAATTTAGGTATATGAAATTTTAATGAATTTTATAATTTAAACAGAAAATCTGATATGGAAATTTGTGACTAGGAATTTCTCTCAAAAATTCTCTTAAATTTTAAATAATATTAGTCAAATCTTTACAYATTAATAAATATTATTTAGCTTTTAATAATAAAAAAATGCTTGTAAGTAATAAAAGACATCACACAATTAAATGGGCATTCACATAAATCATATTTCTCATCCGAAATCAATATTTTTGACATTTCATAATTATTTTTTCCTAATGATAATCATCATTTAATAAAAATGGCGATCGATTATGAATGCTAAAGTAAAAATTTTTTTTAAAAAATAATTTAAAATTGCTTTGGAGGAAAAGCCACATTTCCGTCGCGGAACGGCACTTGGTAATTGTGATGGTGACAATTTGCCCGCGCTTTTATTAGGGACCGGATCAGAATTTTTATGAAAGTTAACTATTTCGAAAATAGCCTATATTTTATGAATCTCTTTAAGGAAATTGAACTAAAATATTATGAAAAATAGAGAATTTAAACGTTAAGAATCCAATGTTTTGAGAGGGCGGGCGCATTTTTTATAAATATGGCCTTTTTAATTAAAATTTTGAATATACACAATTCAAAATCATGAGTTTCTTTGTTAAAATTACAAATATTAAAACTTCCAGCCATATCTTCATTTTCCAAGGACATTCTTGGAAATAAGGACATTTTCAATTTTCCAAGATCGAGGGACCATTTCCAAGGACTCCTTGGCATGTAAGGACGTATGGAAGTCCTGTTTTATATCGTCAAACAAGGATTTGAAAAAAATCCACCTTTGGAACAGTATTCTCAAAATAATAAAGAGCGCAAAACATTGAAAAGATGACCTTTGGGAAGTAGTAAATATGTTTATTCGTTTAAATAAATAATAATTTTTATTTTAATTTCATTACTTTTTTTACAAAACTAACTCATAGTCCAACAGCAGAAATTTGCCGGGCTCCTGTCCACGTTCCAATTGCTGACGACCGGAATTGACTCACCCGGCTGTAGGCTTACATTGCCATCGATCCAAACTGCGCTGTTGACTCTCTGCTCATGGCCCGCGCCAACCACAGACTTAGCAAAGGCAGCTGCCTAAAAATTAGCCACCAAAAATAAGCCTAAAAAACAAACTCTTTATTTTTAAGTTACTCCATTCGCCCATCTGGGCGCGTTCTTTGCGCAATTTTGTGTAGTTTGAAGTAGGGTAGGACGGGACCGGGACCGGGACGGGATTTCCCGGTTTTTTCAGGTCCCGGTCCCGGTCGGGACGGGACTTTTTAAAATCTAAAAGTCCCGGTCCCGGTCGGTGGTCCCGAGTCGGGACCGGGACTAAATTTACACCCCTAATGATGGCATCATCGACCGACAATTTCAACTATTTTTACTTTCTCCCAACTATGTCGATGGCCTAGTGGTTTACCTTTTTGGTGAGTCTTATGTTATGTGTTGGGTTCGAACCCGCTTGAGTGCAAGAACTTATTTATTGGTTTTCCCCTCTATTCAAATAGGTAGGTATCCCTTCATTAAAAAGATTTTTTAAATAAATATTCTAATATTTTTTAATTAAAAATACGCGCAAAAAAAGAATAGATACAATAATTTTTGAAATAAATTTATCACATCTTCCTGAATTTTTCTTCAATTTCCTTAACAAAGATTGCCAGTTTTTGTAAAAATTTCTCCGGCGGCGCCTGTCGGCACCGCCAGCACACATCCTCCACTCTTACGTAAACCAGTTTTTTTCTCTTAAATTCCGAAGCAAAATTCATAATTTTGCAAAAATTTTGATGAAATTTATCAAAATTTCAAAATTTTTTCTCGGCGGCGCCTATCGGCACCGCCGACCCCCACCCTCCCTATAGTAAAGCAGAATCTCAAAAAAAATGATGATGACAATGACGTCTAAGATCAAGAAGATCGACAATATGTGTTGCCGGAAAATTAAAATTTTTTAGTGTTTGATAAAAGAAAAATTTTTCCTTGAAAAGTCCCGGTTGGTCCCGGTCCCGGTTGAAAATCTTGGTCCCGGTCCCGGTCCCGGTTTTTCTGGTCCCGGGAAGTCCCGGTCCCGGTTTTTCCCAAAAGTCCCGGTCCCGTCCTACCCTAGTTTGAAGGCCTGGGTCCAAACATCTATCTGCCCGGCCATGCGCCCCGCACGTCTCATCTCTTCCGCCGACACATGCCAATTCATTTCAAACAAAAAATTTGGACGATGTGAGTGTGTGGTAGTAAGCAAAAGTTTTCAATAAAAGAATTGTGAAATGTGATGATTAAAGGTTAAATATAAAACAACAAAAAAATGTTTGGCGTTCTGTTTTGCGAAAAATACAAAAATTGGGAATGTGGCGCTTGTAAATAAGTATCCGCTGGCGCGGAACGCACCTGACCCTGGGTGCGTTCCGACCTTTAGGAGGGGGGGGGGGGCTCTATTTAAGGGGGGAAAGCTCTATTGTGCAACCTATTTTTTTAGAAAATCTTAACCAAATTTGCAATTTGTGCCCAAATTTTGAGCAAAATTTGGACAATTTTGACGCTCTTTCTGGCAAAATCAATGAAAGAATAGAAATTTTATTATTAAATAACAATTTCGATATCTATGAGTTAGTTACCCAACCATTTTTCTAGAAACACCTTGGTAAGAAATTGAAATTTATTGAAGTCTTAAACATGTTTTTAAAAATCCCACATTTTTTGCTCAGCAAAATCAATGAATTTAAAAAAAAATGCAGAACTCAGCTTAAAGTTTGAGATATTAAATGAATAAAAGTTTAAAAAATGCAGAAAATTAAGAGATTTTTTACTTCTTGAGATGTTTTCTCCATTGTCAATTTTTTGTAAAATGAATCATAAAAAAATTCATAACTATTTTTAAAATGAACATTTTCAAAAAGTCAAAATCATATAAAAAGATGAAAACAAGTAAATACTTATATGTCAAAAAATATTTTAAATCATTAAATGCCAAATCGTTTTTTACAAATCATGGCCATTCAAACACTGTCCTCGTCTCTAATTTTAGGATTTTGGCTCTTAATTTCATAATAATGTTTCATCAATTCCTTTTGTTCGCTGTGGGAGTGTTTATTTTTTGGTTCTGTAAAAGAATTTAATTAATATAAAAAAATAATAAAATTGGTCTCGAAATACTCACCGGTTTGGCCAAGTTCTCGTTTCCAATTGCAAATTGTTCTATCAGTTATGCCTAATTCTCTGGCGACAGTTTCATTTATTTCATTTTTATATGAATTTTTGAATCCGGCACAATTTAACTCGGCTTTCATTTGATCAAATTTTTCAACCAAATTTTTTCGCTCATTTTTTTTCTTCCCAAAATTATGCATTTTTCGACTTAGGCCAAATTCTTTTTTCCATTCATATATTTTTGAGTGACTGACTTGAAAATGTTCTGCAATTTTCTGATCAATTTGATTCCATTCTTTTTTTGAATATTTTCCTTTTTGCTTAAATTGATCTTATGCGTGGAATTTTTCGATAATTTTACGTTTTTGCTCATCTTCAGCAATATTTTCGTTTGAAAAAACTTCGTTCTGTTCTTCACTATTTTTGGCATTATCAGAGTGATCAGACTCTGTGAGAGGAGGATTCTGATCAGTTGAATTGGGTTCAATTTGTCCAAGCTGATCAGTTGAATTGGGTTCAATTTGTCCAATTTGGGTGTTCTGCCGGTCGATTTGGTGATGGACATTTTGTCCAAAGTTTGTTGGCGGCGGCATTTTCAAATCTTCGGCTTCACCTTTGTCCCACCAGCCTTCTCCGAATATTTCATCAAATGTTTTGAGCTCCAATTTTACTTTTACGGATTCGGCGTTGTCGAGTAAATTTGTTCCAAATAAAGCCATCAAAATTAAAATACCAAATTCTTTCATTTTATTCGGGTAAAATAACTTCTTAGCGAGATTTAAAATTCCAATTAATTTTATAATTTAATCGTAAAATTCGATATGGGAAATTGCCAATTATTTTGGTGTTAAAGAATTTCTGTAAAAAAATAAATATTCACAAATTTTTACAAATATTAATAAAATTATTTAGCTTTAATAAATAATATTAAAAGTAATAAAAGACAGCCCCAATTGAAATGGGAATAACATATAAATCATATTCTTTAATAATATTGCCTATAGCTTTTGAGCCGGGACTAAATCAATAGACTACTCGTCCTGGGGCAACCTGCACTTTGGGCCCACTGCTGTCGCCAAAAAAATAAAATTTGTTTAAAACCGATTTTATTGCAGTGATGGCCAATTTTGTTGTAGATTCGAATAGGCTTTTTCCTTTTCTTTTTCGTAAATTTTTAACAATTATGAGGCAAAACTGATTTCTGAAAAAATTGAATTTTCCAAAAAATGTTCGACTTTGAATTTGGAGTTAAGAATGGATCAACGCAGAATGGTTCTTAGTGTTCTGCAATGTGAATTCAATAAGTTTTAACCCACTGAATAGTGGGTTTTGGTGGTTTTCCCATTCGGCACATAAAATGACTGTCAAATCTCCCCGAATTATGCGCAAATATGTAAGTCTTGTACTTCTTATCAAACGCTGTCAAAAACCAATTAGCAAAATCTCGTGTTGGCTCATGCCCTTCTGCTTCACTCCAGTACCTCTCTCTATTTTTCCCACAAATCTGGCCCTCCTTACTATTTCCGGTGTCGCAACCAGGGGTGGCCATGGATACAAATTTATAAATCCGTGCCTTTTGTATCCGTCTCATTTTTCGAAAATCATATCCGTATCCAATCCGCGGATATCCGCTGTGAAATTTTTCCCATTTTTTTTAACCAAAAATTACGAAATTTTTTTCTCAGTACATATGTAATTTTTGATCTTCACCTTCGACATCATTTTCAGCAAGAGATTGAGATTGCGGGTACGGGTAGTGCCCTTTTTTCAAAAAATCTTTAATTTTTTTTCTGGGAAGGAGGGCCCGACGGTGCCGGCAGGCGCCGTCGCAAAGAATTTTGGGATTTTGTTAAGAAATTTCAAGGGGGTGTGGTCGGCGGTGCCGATAGGCGTCGCCGAGAATTTTGAACTTTTTACTCAATTTGTTAAGAGATTTGAAACCAAAAATGTAAAAATATGGCACTTTTTTGAAGTTTTTAAGAGTGGTAAGGGTCACCGGCACTGCCGACAGAATATTTTTTTTTGCACTCATTTTAATTTAAAAATATTGGAAATTTATTAAAAAAATGTTATTAATGGGGGAAGCGTTTTTGTGACTCAAGAAAAACGATAAATAAGTACATGCACTCAAGCGGGTTCGAACCCACACACAACATTTGACAGTCGAAGAGAAAACCACTAGACCATCGTTTAATTGGAATCGAGTAAAAAAGATGAATTTTTTTTGTCAAAAAGTATGAAAGACCACCGCCATTCCTTGGCAAAAATCAAAAATGATTATAAAAACATTGGTACTCAAATATACGGATATGCGCGGATATCCGCGGACTTGACTTTCATATCCGTGTCCATCCGTATCCGTACATTTTTTGAAATTCCGTATCCGTATCCATCCATATCCGGATTATCCGCGGATATCCGTGCAAGTGAAAGTGTAAAATATTTCCAAATTGCTTCCATTTATGTATCTGACAAAACAAAAAAATTGATATATTACAGAAAAATTGCTAATCTCTATGAGCGACCGGCGAAAAAATGCTATGTATGAGAATCAAACTATTTTTGCTAATGTAATGGGTACTGTTTTTCAAAAAAAAATTGTACGAAATTTCCACTTTTTATGGCATTCTGACATTATTTTTAAATTAAAAATCCAATCGTTAGGGGTGTAATACGGTACACCACTATTGGGCGCGCACGACTGGGCGCCGGCAAGTTTTTCGTTATAACTTTGTTCAAAGCCAACAAAACCAAAAATTCTTGGTATCATTCGAAAGCATGCAATAAGTAGAAGCTTAACAAAGGCAAAAGCTAAGCGATTCGACTTAAACAAAGAAAATTATGATGTCACTACGACAATAATGGCAATTTTCACAGGTTTTAAACCTATAATATTTTTGTGGAAAGACGAATCGGTTATCTTTAGCTTGATCAAAGCTTCAGCATACTGAGAGACTTTGTATGATACCAATTTTGTTTGGTTTGCTTCGGGCGCCGAATCGTGCCGGCACCGAACGTGCCGGCGCCCAATCGTGCGCGCCCAATCGTGCCGCGCCCAATCGTGCGCGCCCAATCGTGCCGCGCCCAATCGTGCCGCGCCCAATCGTGCCGCGCCCAATCGTGTGCGCCCAATCGTGCCGCGCCCACTCGTGCGCGCCCAATCGTGCCGTGCCCAATCGTGCCGCGCCCAATCGTGGTACTCCGGTGTAATATTGTGTGAATTGCGGTAGCAATAGCGATAAGCGAAATGCAGTAGCGGTATGCGGTATGCGATATGCCCAAAAAAGGCGATAAATGCGGTAAATACTCCGCGGTTGCGGTAGCGATTCCCATTCCTGGTATAGAGAAAGGGACAATAAATTAAACAAATTCTTAAAAAAGACTCTTTTAGTAGGGTTGTCGGTTCCTGGGAATTCTTCGGTCCGACCGTACCGAACCGAAATTTTTGGGTTCTTATGAACAATTTTTTTCCATCTTAATAAAAACCAAACAGTTTTATCAGTCTGAAAAAAAAAATTTTGTGCACGGTGCTAAATTTCAAATTCACAACTTTTCCCTTTTTCGGAATTTCCGCACGGATTTCATGCCTATTCGGCATCTGAAATTCGATTATCTTACTTTCTATTTTCATTAAAATCCCAAACTAGTCATTACATACCCAATTTGTGCCGTAATTTTTGCTCACTAAGCGATGGAGTAAAGGTGATTCCGCAATGAAAATGGAAGATTATGAACGGCAATAAAATCCGCGACATCGCTTGTCAAATCTTTCTTTTTTGATTTTGCAAAAATTGGGCATAACATTGTTGGAATGGTTATCTGCTAAAAATAAGTAAAACACTGGTTGCGAATTGCTTTTCATGTTTTTGTTCTAGGTGCTTCCAGAACATTGAGGTAGACCCACTTTGGCAATAGGAAGATTATGTGAACAGTAATTACAGGAAATGGAATCCTTTCCTTGTTTAAAGTGGCCCCAAATTTCGCTCATTTTTTGGAAATTCTAAAAGTCAAACTGCAGTTTAAAAGTTATCTAATAATTAGTGCTGCACGAGACCCAAAATTTCTCGATACTCGAGACTCGAGCCCGAGCCCGATACTTTACCTCGAGACTCGAGCCCGAGCCCGATACTTTACCTCGAGACTCGAGCCCGAGCRCGATACTTTACCTCGAGACTCGAGCCCGAGACCCAAAAAACCCGAGACTTTTCTCGAGTCGATACTCGATATCGAGACTTTTTTTCGTAAAATTTTTAATTACTTCAAAAATGTCATAATTTGCTAAGATAACATCAATTTTAGACCAAATCTAATGATTTTTATCTTGATTTTGACTAAAAATAATCGGTTTAAAAGTAAAGATGATGTGCCCAAGCACATATTTAGGATTTTGCTTTGGGGAGGGATACCGGAAAAAGTCGATTTTTAGGCATGTATTTTAGGGTTTTATTGCATTTTTCCTAGGGGTGGGGACCCTTTTGGTCAGCTTTTTTGGAAAGGGTTTTTATTCTTAAATAGAAATATGTTATTTAATGCACTGACTACGAATTCGTAAATAAAAATTAAAAATTAAGAATTTAAAACGGTTTTTGAAGATTGGCTTAGGCCTAAGCCTAATTGGCGCCCAGATGACCCTTTTATAATGGGCGTCCAGTTGTGAGCGCCCAGTTGTACCCGGCGCCCAGTCGTGAGCGCCCACGCCCAGTTGACCCCAATCGGTCGGCGGTGCCGATAGGCGCCGCCGAGAAAATTTTGAATCTTTTTACTCAATTTGTTAAGAGATTTTAACCAAAAATTTTAAAAATGCGGTAATTTTTGTAAACTTTTTTAGGTGTAGGAAGGAGGAATTGCAAAAAAAAATAACCATGTTAGGTTTTGTTTTTTGACTATAAATCTGTAAAAAAGAGTAATTAAGTATTTAATTAAAAGAATAAAGCGTGGTTCCACTCGGGGATTGAACCTCTGCTAAGGAAAATAAGGAACAAGAATTTAACCACTAAACCACAAGAGATTTAAGGAAAACGTTGTGCAAAAGATATTAATTATGCATTTTTTAAATATTTAAGCTCAGAAGTTGTGATGAATTTTCACCAAAAATGCCATCTTTACCAGTGTAAAAAAGTATCGAAAATCGAGACTAAATACGCGAGACTCGAGCCCGAGCCCGAGACCCAAAAAACTCGAGACTTTTCTCGAGTCGATACTCGATATCGAGACTCTCGTGCAGCACTACTAATAATGTCAAATCGCAAAAACATTTTTCCATATCCAGCGCATTTTAACAGATAATGAAGACAAGAGTGGCATTTGGCATAATGATTGCAAAATATTTAAATTGACAACGAATATCATGGGACCGAACCGGGGCTTTTCGGTCCGACCGAACCGGAATCGAGAACCGAACCGAAGCCTTTCGGTCCGATCGAACCGAACCGGAGTACCGAACCGAAAAAATCCTGGTTCTACGGTTTGGTTCGGTTCGGAACCGACAACCCTATCTTTTAGATCATCTCTTATCTTCGTAAAAGGATGCCTTAAACCAATATATTTTTTTGTTCTTTTATCTCACCCAAAAAGTTGACACTAGACTGCGAGTTGCGGAAACACGAAGCGGGCCATTAGCGTCTGGCCACTAGCGTCTCAGGGACGTTTGGCAGCTCATAACTTTTTTCAAGACTGACGTATCTTTATAATCTTTATATCATTCGAAAGGCCGTAATAAGACGAAGCAATTTATAAGCATTCGAAAAGCATTGGATAAAGTTGAACAAAGTTATGACCAGAAACCAATGAAAAAGTCCGATTTTTGCACTTTTACATGTAGAACTTTTTAATAGTGCATCGAACCGACTCGTAGCTGCTGACATATATCTTCTAATCATTTAGAGCTTCGAATGATATAAAGATTATGAAGATTGGCCAGTCTTGAAAAAAGTTATGAGCTGCCAAACGTCCCTGAGACGCTAGTGGCCAGACGCTAATGACCCCTACTCGCGGAAACATTGCCCACAATAGTAAATAGTTGGTGCTGACACAAAAAAAATTTATACTTTTCTTACCGATGGTGGATCGAATATGAAAAAAAGTTAAATTTCTATAGATGCATTTGGTATTTGTTTTGTTTTGTTTTATTTAGGCTTTTAAGGAGGTGGACAAAATTCATTTCTATTAAATTTAATATTTGGCGAATTTTGTTGAAAATTTATTGGAGGAAATGGCGACGGGGGACAAAATTCCAAAAATTGTGCAAAGAAAAGTCGTAAGTAAAATTAGTTTTTAAATTGCTTTTTCCATCTATTCAAAGTGCTTGCATCAATTTTGATCCTTTTGGCAATATTCTCGTCACTAATTTTAGAATTTTTGCCCTTAATTTTATAATAACGTTTCATCAATTCCTTTTGTTCGCTGTGGGAGTATTTATTTGGGGCTGTAAAAGAATTTTTAATTAAAATAAATAAATTAATAAAAGAAATACTCACTGGTTTGGCCAAGTTCACTTTTCCATCTGTAAATTGTTCTAAACCCGAGGCCCAACTCTTTCGCGACAGTTTTATCTAATTCATTTTGTGAGTTTTTGAGTCCGTCTCGCTTTAACTCGGCTTTCATTTGATCAAATTTTTCTACAAAATGCTTACGTTCTTCTTTTTCATATAACACTTTTTGGCTTAAGTCTAACTCTTTTTTCCATTTATATATTTTTTTGCGATTGACTTTTAAATGTTTAGCAATTTCATTTTCAATTTGATTTCTTTCTTTTGCCGAATATTTTCCTTTTTGCTTAAATTCATCTCTCATTGCGTGGAATTTGTCGATAATTTTACGTTTCCGCTCATCTTCAGCAATATTTTCTTCGCCATTTTTGGCATTATGAGAGTGATCAGACTCTGTGAGAGGAGCATTCTGATCAATTGAATTGGGTTCAATTTGTCCAGAGTGATCAGACTCTGTGAGAGGAGAATTCTGATCAGTTGAATTGGGTTCAATTTGTCCAAGCTGATCAGTTGAATTGGGTTCAATTTGTCCAATTTGGGTGTTTTGTCGGTCGATTTGGTGATGGACATTTTGTCCAAAGTTTGTTGGCGCCGGCGTTTTCAAATCTTCGGCTTGACCTTTGTCCCACCAGCCTTCTCCGAATATTTCATCAAATGTTTTGAGCTCCAATTTTACGGATGCGGCTTTGTCGAGTGAATTTGTTGCAAAGAATGACACACAAATTAAAATCCAAACCATTTTATTTTCTCTCAAAAATTTTCTTAAATTTAAAATAAATAAAATATTCACAAATTTTTAAATATTATATAAATATTATTTATCTTTGATAAATAATATTAAAGGTAATAAATGACAGCCATAATTAAATGGGCATTCACATAAATCATATTCTTTAATAATATGGCCTAATTCTTTTTTAACCGGGACCAAATCAATATTCCAGACATCTCATAAATATTTTTCATCATCATTTTACAAAAATGACGATCGATTATGAATAATAAATAATTATTTTGTAACATTTTTCTCAAAAATTTCTTAAATTTCAAACTCGGCCCCAGCCGCCACGCCAACCGCCCCACGGACCACCGCCCCAGCCCCACTGGGCCGAGGCGTGGTCAACGAGCACGCAAGCGCAGAACAACACGATCAAGGCGATCAGCAGAATGAGACGGGATATTGTGCAATCATTTTTTTGCTGAAAATCAGCGTGATACCGGTTTTCGGGAACCAAAAACCACGGGATTTCCAGATTTGGAATGCTGGATCCCGACCAGCACAACTGTATTAAAGGAATGGATAGACTTAAATCTCATCTGAACCTGATGTTTGTGATCAGATCCAAGGCCAGGAGGGTCTGATCAATTTGATCGCACAAGCCTTAATAGGTGGCTTTAAACAAATTTTGGAAATCGAAAATCAGTGGCTTAAACGGGGGAAAGCGAATTAAGATGAATGGCGATGGGCACCGTCCTTTTATAAGCGCTCGACAAAAGCGGCAATGGGTGGCGGTTTGAAGGGCGGCGTATTTACGGCGTCAAAATAATGTTTGTACGGTGGGTGCCGCCCGAGGCGACGACGGACGACACCGCCGATCGTTCATCCGCCCGATCGGAGTGATCATATGAGCAGCTGAACGCGCTGATGTCGTCGAAGGCGTTCGGAGGCTCCGGGAGAGATCACCGACCGCAAAACGATATAATGGAGAAGCGATGGTTCGGGGATGACGGACAGCTGATCAGAAATTTCACACAGAAGTGCAAGGCGAGCGAAATGGGATTAGCCCCCAAACCAGGTTTTGATTCGTTAAAAAATGAAACAAAAACGTGGGGAAGGTTCACACACACAAATTTCGCGCATTTAATAAAAGATGTTTAAATTTGAAGTAAAAGTTGAATATAGTACTCAAATTTTAATAAATGCATCAAACAAACTCAAAAACACAATGCCAACCCATATTGCCAACTTTTAATGGCACATAACTTTGTTCATACAGGGTGACACAAAAGTCCTGCACCACTTATTTTTTATCATAACTTTTTTCAAACACAATCAAATTAGACCAAAAAACATTCAAAATGTACACAAAAGTGTAGAGAATAATAACAATCAGGAAGTTTCAAAGTGCCCACCCTTTGGATCGGATACAGAGGCGAAGACGTGCGGAAAAATTTTCGCAGATGGCACGCACCTCCTGGACGGATATTTTGTCCCATTCCCGGAGAAGGGAACGTCGAAGCGCCTCCAAATTTTTGTGGGGCTTGGCACAGGCCCTTGACTCCAATATTGACCACACAGAATAATCCATGGGGTTTAGGTCAGGCGAATAAGGGGGCCATTCCTGAGCACTGATAAACCCAGGGAAATTGGCCCTGCAGCAGTCCTGGGTCTCTCTTGCCTTGTGGGCCGGAGCGGAGTCTTGTTGGAAAATCCACTCCCTGTTGCCGAAATGGCGAAATGCCCAAGGCTTCACGACGCGCTTTAGGATTTCCTCCATGTAGTAGTTTTTATTGATTTTGACCCCAGGTTCCACAAAAACCAATGGAGTTTTGCCTGACTTGGTAATCCCTCCCCAAACCATAAGAGAAGAAGGGTGAAGTGAATGGGTGATAATTGCGTTGGAAAGAGGAGATTCTGGGGCCCATATTCTGTCGTTTTGGTGGTTGTGTGCCGCTTCGACTGTGAAGATTTTTTCGTCCGTAAAAAGTATGTCTTGAGCTGCGTGCCGCTGGAGGAGCAGTCGACTTCTTTGGACTCTAACTTTTTTCATCTTATCCGTCAGAAGTTGTGCTTTTTCAGCTTGTACGGCCTCACTCCCAGCTCCGTTTTGGTAGTATTTTTATTCGGATTTGAATCATTCCCACATAAGGTAGACCTTATGTGTGAAACGACCGAATTTGCACTACTGTGTGAAATGTCCAAGGTATGAAATGTCTTATGTGTGAAATGTCTTGTGTGAAATGTCTTATATGTGAAATGTTTTATGTGTGAAATGTCTTATATGTGAAATGTTTTATGTGTGAAATGTCTTAGGTGTGAAATGTCTTGTGTGAGATGTCTGTCTGATAGCCATGGGAGAGTGAAGAAACTAACCCTGTAATTGGTTAATTTGACGACCCATTAAAACTGGAGTTGGTCGGGCGGGACCAGGGTTGGGACTGAAATTTTATATGTCAAAAAATAGTTTAAATCATTAAATGCCTATCGTTGTTTCCAAATCATTCACTTTTCATTCAATAATTCTCAAATTCGAGTTCTCAATTTCCTGAACATTTGTCGCGGCATTCTCTTCCACAAAATGTCCATCGACAGAAAATTGCTTTTTCCATCTAACCAAAGTTCTTCCACCAATTTTCAACATTTTGGCAATGTCACATCTCTAATTTTAGGATTTTGGTCCTTAATTTCATAATAACTTTTCATCAATTCCTTTTGTTCGCTGTCGGAGTGTTTATTTGGTGCTGTAAAAGAATTTAATTAATATATAAATTAATAAAATTGGGCCGAAATACTCACTGGTTTGGCCAAGTTCACGTTTCCATTTGTAAATTGTTATAAAACTGAGGCCCAACTTTTTCGCGACAGTTTCATTTATTTTATTTTGATGAGAGTTTTTGAATCCGTCCCGCTTTAACTCGGCTTTTCTCTGATCAAATTTCTCTACCAAATGTTTACGTTCTTCTTTTCATAGAATACTTTTCGACTTAGGCCAAATTCTTTTTTCCATTCAAATATTTTTGTGCGATTGACTTTTAAATGTTTAGCAATTTTCTGTTCAATTTGATTCCATTCTTTTTTCGAATATTTTCCTTTTTGCTAAATTCGTTTTTTATTGCGTGGAATTTGTCAATAATTTTACGTTTTCGCTCATCTTCAGAAATATTTTCGTTTGAAGAAACTTTGTTCTGTTCTTCGCCATTTTTGGCATTATTAGAGTGATCAGCCTCTGTGAGAGGAGATTCTGATCAGTTGAATTGGGTTCAATTTGTCCAAGTTGGGTGTTCTGCCGGTCGATTTGGTGATGGACATTTTGTCCAAAGTTTGTTGGCGCCGGCGTTTTTAAATCTTCGGCTTCACCTTTGTCCCACCAGCCTTCTCCGAATATTTCATCAAACGTTTTCAGTTCCAATTTTACGGATTCGGCTTTGTCCAGTGCATTTGTTGCAAAAAATGCCACTAAAATTAAAATCCAAAACTCTCCCATTTTTATTTGGGCTTAAACAACCTCTGAATTTAGGTATATGAAATTTTAATGAATTTTATAATTTAAACAGAAAATCTGATATGGAAATTTGTGATTAAGAATTTCTCTCAAAAATTCTCTTAAATTTTAAATAATATTAGTCAAATCTTTACAAATTAATAAATATTATTTAGCTTTAATAAAAAAAAATGCTGTAAGTAATAAATAGACATCACACAATTAAATGGGCATTACATAAATCATATTTCTCATCCGAAATCAATATTTTTGACATTTCATAATTATTTTTTCCTAATGATAATCATCATTTAATAAAAATGGCGATCGATTATGAATGCTAAAATAAAAAATAATAATTTAAAATTCGCTTTGGAGGAAAAACCACCGGCTAAAATGGAGTTTGGGTAACACGCTTGAAATTCGACAATTCATATACCAATCGACTCCTCTCTAAGCCTAACGCACGAATCTGCAAAAAAATTTTCAGCGGAAACCACTTTGAAGAAAGTTATGGCCACTCAAAGTCGGCCAAAAACCATAGGGGGGACCCTTTTGTCAAAATTTTTGGAAATTTTTTTTCTTCTAAAAACGGTCTGAAAATATGTTATATCATGCCCTGATTACGAATTCGTCAATAGAAACTAAAAATTGAGAATTTAAAACGGTTTTTGAACTGGTTTCAAATTTTTAAAATTAAGGAAAAAAACTTTTAAGTAACAAAAGCCGATATATAATGAAAGGCCGTGTAACGGCCTGCCAACAGCGAGCATGCGATGACGGAGCAAGTAGTGGGGCGAGACGGAGGGCGGAGGAAGAAGTCTGACGAGCGCCACTGGGGGGCGAGCGCGCGGGGACCCGCGGAGCGGGCGCGCGCGGACTTCTTCCGGAGCCCGGAGTCTCGCCCCACCTACTGGCCGCCGTAGTCGAGTGTGCGGTACTTTGGCTGCTATTTTCCACCTTACTGTCTAACTTTTCCCTTATTTGCCTATGATGTTAAAAAAGTTGCTTTTTCCTTAATTTTAAAAATTTGAAACCAGTTCAAAAATGTTTTAAATTTCAATTTTTAGTTTCTATTGACGAATTCGTAATCAGGGCATGAAATAACATATTTTCGGACCATTTTTTGAAGAAAAAAAATTTCCAAAAATTTTGACAAAAGGGTCCCCCCTATGGTTTTTGGCCGACTTTGAGTGGCCATAACTTTCTTCAAAGTGGTTTCCGCTGAAAATTTTTTTGCAGATTCGTGCGTTAGGCTTAGAGAGGAGTCGATTGGTATATGAATTGTCGAATTTCGAGCGTGTTACCTAAACTCCATTTTTACCAAACCACCTTTCCGTCGCGGAACGGGACTTGGTAATTGTGATGGTGATAATTTGCGCTCGCTTTTATTAAAAGATGACCTTGAAAAAACCCGATGGGAGTAGCCAAAATTGACCCAACTCGCTACTTTGACCCGAAGTAGTGTACGCATAGGAAAGTTGATCACTTTTCCGTCTAAAGATAAGGCAAAGCGAGAGATAGGTTTGACAAAAGCCACCCGCAAAAAATGTTCCCTTCCCTCTCTATCATTTACGCGCACGCGACAC
>MEIZ01000107.1:92115-103224 GCA_001723225.1 Globodera ellingtonae | reverse complement strand
ACAAAGGGAAGGCCCCCAAGTGACCGTGGAGTTTCGGGATGAAACTTGGCACACTGATAGATCACCCCCACATTTCTACCACAAAGTGGCATTCATTTTTGCTGCGGACGCCTGGGGAACGAGTTAAAGGCTCTCAAACTTTTTAAGTTTTCACTTAACGACAAAAGACTACAAGCACTCAATCGACACCGAAAAGTTGATTTGAATAAAATTTTGTTGGTTGTTCATTATTTTTATGTTTAATTTTGTAAGAAAAAAAATGTTGAAGCGAAGAGGATTCGAACTTTCACACACAAAAAGGAAATTGAGAACACAACCACCAGGACACACCAGCACTTGAGTGCTTGTAGTC
Source organism: Globodera ellingtonae (assembly GCA_001723225.1). NCBI lineage: Eukaryota > Metazoa > Nematoda > Chromadorea > Rhabditida > Heteroderidae > Globodera > Globodera ellingtonae. Next base: position 102,872 of record MEIZ01000107.1, on the reverse strand, counting down.
TTTTGAAACTTAAAAACTTTGAGAGCCTTTAACTCGTTCCCCAGGCGTCCGCAGCAAAAATGAATGCCACTTTGTGGTAGAAATATGGGGGTGATCTATCAGTGTGCCAAGTTTCATCCCGAAACTCCACGGTCACTTGGGGACCTTCCCTTTGTCAGTGCCAAATCCAAAATTTCAACATTTTTTGTTTGGTCCTATATCTCTGCGAATGATCAACAGAAGAAATGAAATGACACACGGGGGTGGGACAAATATTTGAAAGCGAAAATTTAAACTTAATGTCTCTCACTAAATTATTTCCATTTTATATAAACTTAAACTATGGACATACTGACAAAAAATTAATTTATTTCGTGGTCATTGCGGGTAAATATGCATTTTTTTAATTATTTCTATTTATTTCCTGGTCGTTGATAATGCAAATTTGTATTTCTAATCTCCGACATCAAAACCAAGCCTATTAGAGGTTTCAAACGCGAGCGACACCCTATGATTCAGCCGAAAAAGCATATTTAGGGTGTTCTCTTTTTTTGAACCGAAAAAATGTGATAAAAAGATTAACCAACCCATCCCCATCGCCAAAAATAAAAAGAAATATGCTCAAAAAATAGCCTTTTTGCGTTAAAATGGCACTTTTGGACCTTTAATGCCTATTTTGCTTTATTTGATATTTCGGCATTAATAATTTCTTAAGAAAAAATGCTATAAATCAAAAATACTCCCTAAAAATCGCTTTTTTCATTTTCCAACTCCTAAAAATTGATTGTATTCTTCTGAAATAGACTTTTCTTGTGTCAAAAAAAAACTTTTGAAATTTAAGAAATTTTTGAGAAAAATGTTACAAAATAATTATTTTTTATTTGGCTATTCATAATCGATCGTCATTTTTGTAAAATGATGATGAAAAATATTTATGAGATGTCATGAATATTGATTTGGCCCTGGTTAAAAAAGATTTAGGCCATATTATTAAAGAATATGATTTATGTGAATGCCCAATTCAATTGTGGGCTGTCATTTATTACTTTTAATATTATTTATCAAAGCTAAATAATATTTATATAATATTTAAAAATTTGTGAATATTATATTTATTTTAAATTTAAGAAAATTTTTGAGAGAAATGTTTTGGATTTTAATTTGTCTGTCATTCTTTGCAACAAATTTACTCGACAAAGCCGCATCCGTAAAATTGGAGCTCAAAACATTTGATGAAATATTCGGAGAAGGCTGGTGGGACAAAGATGAAGCCAACGATTTGAAAACGCCGGCGCCAAAAAACTTTGGACAAAATGTCCATCACCAAATCGACCGACAGAACGCCCAAATTGGACAAATTGAACCCAATTCAACTGATCAGCTTGGACAAATTGAACCTAATTCAACCGAAAATATTGCCAAAGATGAGCGAAAACGTAAAACTGTTGGCGAATTCCACGCAATGAAAGAAGAATTAAAGCAAAAAGGAAAATATTCAAAAAAAGAATGGGCTCAAATTGAGAGAAAAATTGCTAAACATTTAAAAGTCAATCGCAAAAATATATATAAATGGAAAAAAGAATTTGGCTTATGCCGAAACTCCTATTGATAGCTGCTAATGAGCAAAATACTTTTACATTTTGGACATTTTAAGCGAAAAATTCAAAACAAAATGAGAAAAAGCTTGAAAATTATCACATTTGGCCATCTGTCTGAAGATTATTCAAAATTTAAACAAAAAATCTTCAAAAAGCTCCAGAATTCTCAAATAAAGGACAAAAAAGGGCGTGTACCCAAATAAAGTACAAATCTTTAAAAAAAAGGACAGATACGACCTCTAGTCTAATCGTATTTGCTAGCGGTTAGTGCGCCGTAGGCATACATATTCCGCTAGTTAGGTATAAATTATTTTAAAACAATATATATTTGCTATTCAGAATCGATCGCCGTTTTTATTTATCATAGGAAAATATTGACGAAATGTCAGGACTATTGATTTGAGTGAATAATTATTAAAGAATATGATTTATATGAATGCCCATTTCAATTGCGCGCTGTCATTTATTACTTTCAATCATTTTTTTTACCAAGTTAYATAATATTTATTAATATTGTAATTGAATAATTGAATAATATACTTTAAAATTTAAGAAAAAATTCAAAGATTATTTTAACCAAATAAATGGAAGAGTTTTGCATCATAATTTTTGTGTCATTATTTGCAACAAATTCACTCGACAAAGCCGAATCCGTAAAAGTAAAATTGGAGCTCAAAACATTTGATGAAATATTCGGAGAAGGCTGGTGGGACAAAGGTGAAGCCGCCGAAGATTTGAAAACGCCGGCGCCAACAAACTTTGGACAAAATGTCCATCACCAAATCGACCGGCAGAACACCCAAATTGGACAAATTGAACCCAATTCAACTGATCAGAATCCTCCTCTCACAGAGTTTGATCACTATGATAATGCCGAAAATAATGCGGAAGAGGAGCGAAAACGTAAAATTGTTGCCAAATTCCACGCAATGAAAGACGAATTTAAGCAAAAAGGAAAATTTTCAAAAAAAGAAAGAACTCAAATTGAGGATAAAATTGCTAAACATTTAAAAGTCAGTCGCTCAAAAATATATAAATGGAAAAAAGAATTTGGCCTAAGTCGAAGAAATCCAAAAAATGAACGACAAAATTTGATAGAGAAATTTGAAACCTTAAATACTCCGACAGCGAACAAAAGGAAATGATGAAACGTTATTATGAAATTAAAGACAAAAATCCAAAAATTAGTGACGGGGACATTGCCAAAATGTTGAAGATTGGAAGAGCCACCTTGGTTAGATGGAAGAGACAATTTAAACCAAATTCTGTCGATGGACTTTCTGTGGAAGTGAATGCCTCCGGCTCAAATGTTCAGGAAATTGGGCACTCAAATTCGGGGAGTATTTGAATGAATGGTCAACGATTTGGAAAAAAACCGATTTGGCATCTAATGATTTTAATATTTTTTGACAAAAAAATTGCGGACGTGGGTTCGAGTCCCACCCGAGGCTAAGGACTAAACAAATTGATTTAAAATTTTTATTAAATGCAAAAAAACCAAAATTCATTTTCTCCAAAAATACGGGCCGGAAAGAACGGCCCTTTATTTACCTAGGCTTCTCTATCTCTTCTTGAAGCTCAATGCAATTAGCGAATCCAAATGCATTCAAATATTATACCGCCAAATCCGATCGTTCTATAAACGAAATGCCAAGGAAAAAAAGCAATTTTAAAAGTTGAGCATTTACTTTGATTGGAATTATTTTGTTTTGTCTAACAAATTTAATCCGTTGACGCTAAATTTTGTATTGTATGAGTCCAATTCCTCACCAATTTGGCAAATTGACACCGATTTACTTGAAAATTAATTAGGTTAATTTAATTCTCGATTTTTGAATTTTAGTTCATTTAAACAAGTTTAATCAAAGTCATTTATTAATCGCAACTTTTTTGCAAAATCAATAAGATTCTCATTCCATATTTTTAAAATTTAATGTTTAAAATAAATTTAAATCAGGATTTTTCATTACTAGAGCGCGGATTTATATGGACGAAAAAACGCGAAATATGGTCTTAAAATATGGACTAAAAAACCCCAAAATATGGACCAAAAACCCCAAATTCCAAAATATGGACTAAAAATTGTGCTAAAACGGTCTAAATCTTCTAAATTTATGCGTTAAACCCTTCTAAATTCATCTATCTTTATTAATTTTCCTCTTACAGTTGTAAATATAATATTTTTAAGATGTTTTGAAAAATTTTATAAAGAATATAAAAAATAAAAAATTTTAAAAGTAAATTTCGATCTTTTAGTACATTATTGGTCCAAGAAAAAGTCATTTGTTAGGGGTGCATTTTTGGTTTGAAAATTTTTTGATTTTTAAGGGTACATTTTTCGTTTTTATTGCATTTTTCTTAAGAAATTTTTACAAAAAGTCCGAATTTTTCTTGAATTTTTGACCAAAAATGCCAAAATATGGATTTATATGGACTAAAAAGTCGCTCTAATTCTAAAATTTTTCGAAATGAATGTTATTTTTGGGCTTCTCTCGTGTTTCCCTATTCGCCAAAAAAAACATGTTAAAACATGAAAATCCGCGCTCTATTCATTACACGAAGAGCTCGAAGCGATTTTAAATGTTCAAAATTGAGTAAAAACAATTTATTCTTTATATTTCTGCATCGTTTTCTCCCTTTTGAACCAAGTCTGGACGAGAAAGAAAAAGAGCGTACTTTTTTAAATTGATTTTTTGTTAAGCAACTTTTCCCAAAAAAAAGTTCGTATTTTCTGTAAATTTTTAGAATTTAAAATTTTTGATTTGTAAAAATTTTCGAAAAATTTTCGTTTTACTCAATTTGTTAACAGATTTGCGACCAAAATTTAAATTTCCCCGTTTCCTTCTGTCGGAGATGGTGGTGTAGTGCGCATCCGGTCCGAAGGTCGAATTGCCCGAAGGTCGAAAGTGTTGTAACTTTCTTCAACCTAAACTGATAAGATCGAACATAATATCAAATGAAAGCTTGCGATGAGCTATAGTTATCATTAAGTTAAATCTAAGTGCTTGGACAATGCTTAAAAAAGTTATGGCAAAAAAGTGAAAAACTCCAAAAATGGCCATTTTTGGAGGTTTCTGGCCATAACTTTTTTCATAATTATCAGATCGCTTTTAGCCTATTAATTGCTTCTCCTCATCGAGAGCTTTCATTTGGTAAATGTTCGACCTAATGGGTTTAGGTTGTCGAAAGTTATAAAGCATTCGGCACTCAAACCCCTTTCGACCTTTGGACCGGTAGCCGTGTAGTGGTGGTGAGTTGTGGGGCCAGTTGGGTGTCGGGTGAGGGTTCGGATCCCGACGGTGTAGACTTTTTTTTGCCTTTTCTATGAACATATATTGCAAGGGAAGGAATTATAAAAAATTGCTTTTTAGAGCTTTTTCAAAAAATCTTTGTCCCACCAGCCTTCTCCGAATATTGCATCAAACAAACCGGTGAAGAAGGTAACTTTTAAAATTTGAATTTTAAAATCTTTAAATTTTAAAAATTTAAACTTTTCAAATTTTAATTCAAAAAAAGAGATGCTCGCCGAAAGAGCGCAAACGGATTAAGACAGACTGAACACCACCCTCATCATCATCATCATCATTATTATCCACCCCCTGTGTATTAAAATAATTTTATTACTGATATGGGTTGGTAGTTGGAAATAGTTTGCGTTGCTTGCGAAATCAGAATCCTCTTCGCACAGTCTGATCACTCTGGACAAATTGAACCCAATTCAACCGATCAGATTGCTGAAAATGAGCCAAAACGTAAAATCATCGACAAATTCCAGTCAATAAAAAGACGGCTTTAAGCAAAAGGAAAATATTCAAAAAAGGAATGGGTTAAAATTGAGGAGAAAATTGGTTTTAAAAGTCACACAAAAATATATGAATGGAAAAAAGAATTAGGCTTAACTCACAGAAATCCAAAAAATGAACGACAAAATTTGATAGAGAAATTTGATCAAATGAAAGCCGAGTTAAAGCGGGACGGATTCAAAAACTCTTATCCCAATCAAATAAATGAAACTGTCGCGAAAGAGTTGGGGCTTGGACAAAAATGTCAGAAAGTAAAGAAAATGGCCGCCCTGGCACCAAACTCATAAAAAGACGCAAAAAATGTTTATTCTGATCACAAAAAGCGTTAAATTGTTGAAAAAATATGCAAAAAAGAAACCATTCACATAATGAGTAGAATAAATTTTATGCAAAAATTTCGAATAATTTTCTGCGTTGGTTATAGAACAATTTTAAAATGGGAAAAAGCGTTTGGACAAAGTCAAAATTTCATTCAAAAAAGAAAGAATGGAAAAACTAAAAGAATATTGTGAAATCAAAAAGATAAATATTGGGGGAAGAACATTGAGGAAATGAAAAAGGGAATAAATTATTAAAATATTTTAATTTTGGCTATTCCCAATCGATCGTTATTATATAAAATGATGATTATTAAGAAAAATATTATGAGATGTGGAATATTGATTCGGGTGCTATCATTATTAAATAATATGATTTATTTAAATTCAAAGCTAAATAATTATTATATATTTAAAATTTTTAATTTTTAATCTTAAATTTAAGAAAATTTTTGAGTAAAATTCTTCAAAAACAAATTGACAAAATATCGAATTTTCCGTTTAAATTATTAAATTAATTGGAATTAAATATAAATGTCGCTAAATTCAGAGGTTATTTTGTCCAAATAAAATGGAAGAATTTTGGATTTTAATTTTGGTGACATTCGTTGCAACAAATTCACTGGACAAAGCCGAATCCGTAAAATTGGAACTCAAAACATTTGATGAAATATTCGGAGAAGGCTGGTGGGACAAAGATGAAGCCGCCGAAGATTTGAAAATGCCGGCGCCAACAAACTTTGGACAAAATGTCCATCACCAAATCGACCGACAGAACACCCAAATTGGACAAATTGAACCCAATTCAACTGATCAGCTTGGACAAATTGAACCCAATTCAACTGATCAGAATCCTCCTCTCACAGAGTCTGATTACTCTGATAATGCCAAAAATAGTGAAAACCAGAACGAAATAATCAAAGAAATTTCATCAAACGAAAAACGTAAAATTATTGACAAATTCCACGTAATGAAAGCCGAATATAAGCAAAAAAGGAAATGTTCGACAAAAGAAAGGAATCAAATTGAGGAGAAAATTGTTAAACATTTAAAAGTCAATCGCAAAAAAATATATGAATGGAAAAAAGAATTTGGCTTAAGTCAAAAAAGGCATAACTTTGAAAAGACAAAAAATGAGCGAAAAAATTTGGTAGAGAAATTTGATCAAATGAAAGCCGCGTTACTGCGGGACGGATTCAAAAACTCTTATAAGCAAGAAATTGATGAAACTGTTGCAAAAGAATTGGGCCTTAGTAAAACAACAATTTACAATTGGAAAAGTGAACTTGGCCAAACCAGTGAGTATTTCGAGCCCAATTTTATATTAATTTATTTATAATTTAATTAAAATTCTTTTACAGAACCAAACCATAAATACCCCAACAGCGAACAAAAGGAATTGATGAAACGTTATTATGAAATTAAGGACCAAACGCCTAAAATTAGACGCGGACATTGCCAAAATGTTGGAAATTGGATTACGCACTTTGGTTAATTGGAAGAAACAATTTAAACGAGAGCAATTGCAATCAAATTCTGTCGATTCTGTTGAAGAGAATGCCGCGGCAAATGTTCAGGAAATTGGGAACTCGAATTCGGGGAGTATTTGAATTAATGGTCAAGGTTTGAAAATACACCAAACTATTAGCAATTTATTTCTATTTCTTTGGCTGTATCCGGACCGGAATGCTTTTCATTTTTTTGCTCTGTGTTAAACGGCAAAGTCCTTTTCAACACTGGGGTCGTCAGCATTTACCGGGGTTTGCGTGAGAGTTGATATAAAGCTGTAACATGTTCACCTATATTGATCTTTAATTATGTGCGTATTAATTAACAACTAGGCATCAACATGATCAGAAAAGGTGTTCTGTAAAGTTATCTCTACAAATTTGTTCTCCTCCCGCGCCCTCCCCCCGCGAATGTTTTATCTTAGTAAAAGGATGCCTTAAACCAATATTGGTGCTGACACAAAAAAAAAATCACGCAAAACCCGAACACGCAGAAATGTTAATTCTCTTGAACAAATCGATCCCAAAAATTCATTTCTTTAATATTTGTCAAGTTTATGTGTTATTCATTGTGTTTTACGCGGAATTACCGTAAATGCGTCCAAAAAATGTTACGTTCTTTCCGGCCCGTATTTTTGGAGAAAAAGAATTTTCGTTTTTTGCATTTAATACAAAATTTTAAATCAATTTGTATAGTCCTTAGCCCCGGGTGGGACTCGAACCCACGTCCGCAATTTTTTTGTCAAAAAATATTAAAATCATTAGATGCCAAATCGGTTTTTTTCCAAATCGTTGACCATTCATTCAAATACTCCCCGAATTTGAGTGCCCAATTTCCTGAACATTTGAGCCGGAGGCATTCACTTCCACAGAAAGTCCATCGACAGAATTTGGTTTAAATTGTCTCTTCCATCTAACCAAGGTGGCTCTTCCAATCTTCAACATTTTGGCAATGTCCCCGTCACTAATTTTTGGATTTTTGTCTTTAATTTCATAATAACGTTTCATCATTTCCTTTTGTTCGCTGTCGGAGTATTTAAGGTTTCAAATTTCTCTATCAAATTTTGTCGTTCATTTTTTGGATTTCTTCGACTTAGGCCAAATTCTTTTTTCCATTTATATATTTTTGAGCGACTGACTTTTAAATGTTTAGCAATTTTATCCTCAATTTGAGTTCTTTCTTTTTTTGAAAATTTTCCTTTTTGCTTAAATTCGTCTTTCATTGCGTGGAATTTGGCAACAATTTTACGTTTTCGCTCCTCTTCCGCATTATTTTCGGCATTATCATAGTGATCAAACTCTGTGAGAGGAGGATTCTGATCAGTTGAATTGGGTTCAATTTGTCCAATTTGGGTGTTRTGCCGGTCGATTTGGTGATGGACATTTTGTCCAAAGTTTGTTGGCGCCGGCATTTTCAAATCATCGGCGGCTTCATCTTGTCCCACCAGCCTTCTCCGAATATTTCATCAAATGTTTTGAGCTCCAATTTTACGGATGCGGCTTTGTCGAGTAATGCAAAGAATGACACACAAATTAAAATCCAAACCATTTTATTTTCTCTCAAAAATTTTCTCAAATTTAAAATAAATAAAATATTCACAAATTTTTAAATATTATATAAATATTATTTAGCTTTCATAAATAATTTTAAAAGTAATAAATGACAGCCCACAATTAAATGGGCATTCACATAAATCATATTCTTTAATATATGGCCTAAATCTTTTTTAACCGGGACCAGATCAATATTCATGACATTTCTTTTTCATCATCTTACAAAAATTACGATCGATTATAATAGCCAAATAAAAAATAATTATTTTATAACATTTTTCTCAAAAATTTCTTAAATTTCAAAAGTTTTTTTGGGTACAAAAAAGTCTATTTCAGGAGAATACAATCAATTTTTAGGAGTTGGGAAATGAAAAAAGCGATTTTTTTTCAAGCGTGTTACCTAAACTCCATTTTTACCGGCATTTTGAATCTCAAGCAGTACCAGCAAAGCTTGACTTGCCTTGATAAAAGTTACAGTGCCATTCTTGGATTATGGCCCACTAATAAACGCGCGCCCCCGGAGGGGCCGAGCGCACTACATTAATAGCCCACATTAATTATCGATTCTTAACCGAAAGAAAAGGGGGGGGGGATGGGGTGGTCAGACGGTTAGAGCTCCCCCACTCTCTCCCAGAGCTGAGTCGTCCCAATTTTTGGAGTGAAAAGGAACAAATTTGAATTTGTAACATTTACAATATTAATAAATTAGTTCATGTGAATTGAATATTTTGCGAAATAATCAAATGTATTTATAATTTATTTTAATGTTTTTGAATTATTATTTTTTCATTTATTTTAATGTTTTTGATATTATTATTTTTTAGGGAGAGAGAGTAGCAGAGGGAGGGGGGGGCGGAAGAGCAGGAGGTGAATCGCCTCAATGGCCGAGTTTGGGCGGCTCTCGCGTGAGCGTGGGAAAGCGGCATCGGCAATGATCAGCCAAGGTTCATTTTTTGTTTTGAGAACAATTTTAGTCAAAAATTCCGGCTCAATTTTTTGGTAGCAGAGATTTCTCTTTTTTTTGAGAGGCTTTTACTTAACCAATCGAGAGATTTAGAAGAGTATTTGGGACCAATGCCCCCCCCCCCAAATCCGTTTCCCAATCTAATTTTTTTTGCCACAGGAAATGGACAACCAGCAGCAGCAACAACAACAGGAACAGCAGCACCAGCAGCAGCAGCAACAACAACAGGAACAACACCACCAGCAGCAGCAGGAGCACCAACAACACCACCAGCAGCAGCAGCAGCAATTGGAGGAAACTGGAGGACGACGACCGGGGACATGGCCGATTCCCCGAGGACATGGCGAAGGCGTTCAACCTGCCGAAGTGCCGCCAGGACATGTACATTTATATTTTTTAAATGGCATTAAATGCCAAGCAAGTCATTTAAATTTTTTAAACATTATAAATTTTTTTAAATTGTCTGAAAGTACGTTTTAATTTTTTTTAAAGTTTTTGAATTTTTTTTGCAAAACTTTAGATCTTTGAACAGCCTGGACAACCCGGATCGGTGGCAGAAGGCCAGCGGGGATTTTACGGTGGTCCGCGTCCACATGTTCAACACGCTCAAGTAAGTTCAAACTTGGCATTAAAAAAAAAAATGGCTATTGTAAACATTGCCAAATTTTAGAACTTTATTCCCCCGGATCAAATCGCGTTCGGCGGAACCGGCCTATACGGTCAATGGGGATTTGGCGGGGGTGGTGGTGGTCAGTGGCAGCATGGCGTACATGGAGGACAACCGTTTGAAGTCGGCGCTGTTGGTGGTGGTCAGATGGCACATGCCGTACACGGAGGACAACGTGGTCACGTAAGTTTTAAATTTTTTTAAATGAATATTTTTTTGAAATTTTGTTTAAGTTTTTGGACAACCGTTTGATGTCGGCCAAGCCGGTCAGGGTGGTGGTCAGTTGGCACATGGCGTACATGGAGGACAACGTGGTCAAGTAAGTTTTTAAATTTTTTTAAATTGCCTTTATTTTTGTTTTAGTTTT
>MEIZ01000107.1:73134-86829 GCA_001723225.1 Globodera ellingtonae | reverse complement strand
AAAACTGTTTAGTGATGACGTGTTGGACAATGACGACTTGACGATTCACGAACACCGAGCAATTCGGGTGACTTTTCCGCAAATTGGTCGGACTGTACAAGCGGATTTGTACACCCACGAGGCAAGCAAGGACTACCGCCCCTACTACGCCAAGGGCAGGGTTCGGCCTGGGATGCAGACACGGCCCTTTGGTTATACGGACGCCTTGCCGCCGCCCGGGAGAGGGGTTCGCCCGAGCGAGCCGCCGCCGCCGCCGCCCGGGAGAGGGGGTCCGCCGCCGCCCGGGGGAGGGGTCCCGCCGCCGCCGCCGCCCGGGGGAAGGGTCCCGCCGCCGCCCGGGGAAGGGGGGCCGCCGCCGGCGCCTCCGGCGCCGCCCCAGCGAGAAGAAGGAAGACAACCAGACCCAACCCAACCCGGCCATTCATCGTGGTTTTTGTGATCACAGTTTATTGTTGTAATTCACATTTCATTTATTTTTGAAAAAGACATTTTCGACAAATTGCATCGTAGGCTTCCGATCCTCCGATAAACTCTTCTTGAGGGATGRGTGGGGAAAACTGCAATTTTTAGAGTTTGGAAAATAACCAAAACAAAACAAAAACACCATATTGTTGGGTTGTTGTCGGGCGAACCGGCGAGTGAACTGTGCCTCAGTAGATTCGCAGAAAAAACACACCGCCTTGAGCCATTCTACCTCATCCGCGTACGGCAGCAGCTCCACAATAGGCGGAAACATTTTTTGGTCAAATGTCGCGTTCAGTGCCGCCACAATCACGCGTTTCTTGTGCACATTGACCATCTGTAGAACCACGGGGCATAGGTCCGAAAAGAACTGGCCTTCATCAATGCAMATGAGTTTCACTCTGCACATTTGATCGTACACGTCCTGTAAATGTTTTACGGCAACCGCTTCACGCGTATTGCCATCATGGGTGTGCACGCGCGAGTCGTTGTTTGTACGCAGGTTGTCCAGCTCGTGCTTGATGTACATTACGGACAGGCCCGCACGGTCTGTCTGGTTTCCCAACCGTAAAAGTTGGCTAGTTTTGCCGGAGAACATTGGGCCCAGAATTAGATGAATTGGCATTTTTTATCGGAAATAATTTGGGAGCAAATCCAACAAGTATTGAAATGAAGAATTCAAATGAGCAATGGTGCGGACCCCGGTGACAATRACTTTTCCCGAAATGTAAATGAGGCAAGTCGCGCCTCCATCAATTTTGCATCTGAGCGCTGGAAAAATGGTTGGGTCGTAAATGGCTCCGGGAATAGCGCGTTGWAGWCGCTCCACARTMATTCGRTCCACACAWGTGTGCACTSCCACAATGTTGACGACCCTCAACTGCTCAACACMGAGMTGTGTGAGTTGCGTGTGCTGCAAACGTCGCCGGACGCGCTCGGCCATRTTCCTGGACAAACAAGGATGGGGAACACCCGCCAGAACCACACGCCCCGAGCGGAACACCAGTGCTGAAACTGTTTTTTCACGGCAGCGGACGCGCATGACGATGGCGTGGAAGCGTCGTGGGTTGTACTCGGTGTTTATCCCGTTTTGGGCAATTGCCAAAAATTGAACATTTGTAAAACAAGGATTTATTACTTTAAAGGCAACAGTACAATTTGAAATGGAAACCATCTAAAAAATCACTCTTTAATTACAACACTGAGGACTTCAAGTGGAAAAAAAGTTTTATGATCTCCTCCCCCGTATTCGATAACACATGGCAAGTTGGGATGTCGGAGACGCATGCTGTGCTTGACATAGTAGTGCATACGAACCTGAATTTTTTTTTTTTTTGTTTATCGACGCAAAAAAATTAACCGTGATGCCCAGGTATCCGCGATAGGCCGGCGCCAGGTGGGCACCCAAAACAGAAAGATCGCTGCAGCGGACACTAAAGTTGCGGATGGGCGGGCGCAGATGGTTGGTTCGCAACTGAACACTGGCGCGCAAATGCTCAACAATGGCGCGTCGATGTTCCAAGTTTTGCAGAAGCACGTGCAACTCTTGGACCGAGCAGCTATAGTGCTTGCAGAGGTAGTCAATGAGCGACTGTGCCCGTCTGCCGCTACAACACATGCAACGCGTCGTCAGCACCTCTTGGGTCAAAATTACTTGTAAAAAAAAAACGAAAAAAAAACCTGGCTTCTCCTCCTTCACCTCCTCGCTAACGACCATTTCCTTTGCCTGCTCTTCGTCAACAATGCGAAGCCAGCTGATCTCCTCTTCCTCCTTTTTGGCTGGTTCCTTGTTGTTGTTGTTGTCGTTTGAAATGTTCATCCAATCAGTAGCAAGAATATACTCCATTTCAATTCTATAAATAAATGTAAATGAACAAAAATATAACAATGGATTCATTTCAGACATTTGAACACGGGGATGTACAGTTTCGTCATCCTTTTACAATGATTGTTTCAGGAAGCACAGGGAGTGGAAAATCGGAATGGATTCTGCGACTTTTACGCAATTTAAACCAAATGGTCACAGAKCAAATTGAGCGCATTATTTATTGTTACGGAGAGCTRAATTCAAARGTGTTAAATTTGCAACGCGCTGGAAAAATTGGAACAGTGCCAGTGARKGTTCATAATGGAGTGCCATCTGAGGATCAGATTCGCGAGCGGGCCAAYCATGGRAAAATTTTGTTAATTTTGGACGATCTTGTAGTGGGGATGAGCCACAATTTTTTGGACACCCTCTTCACTCGGGGTTCACACAATTGGGGRGTYAGCGTAATTTTHGTGACGCAGCATTTGTTCAACAAGGAACTACGCGTCGCCCGAAACAATTCACATTATTTGGTGTTGATGAGAAACCCGGCCGGTGAGCTGCAAACCCGTACCCTAGCCACCCATTTGTTTACGTCGAGGTCTGCCCATTTTATAGAGGCGTACCGGGATGCTTGTGCCAAAAATTTTGGTTACCTATTAGTGGACATGCATCCYCAGAGTCCYGAAGCATTGCGTCTAAGAACGCATATATATGGTGAATCTGTTACGGTTTATATGCCAAAATGAAAGTGTCAAAACTGATTAAAAAACATTTGCCCTTTTTAGAAAGTGTTRYCAAAAAATCTCGTTCTAACCGTGCCCAAACAAAACTGATTCAACAAGCTTCTGATGAACAGCTGCTCTGTCTAGTKGAGATTTGCCTGAATATTCTAAAYYGGCGTGTKCCCCTGCGCTRAAAACACGTCAAAAAGTTGCAATCAAATGCGCACTTGCTTCGCCGTCTCGCCCGAACACGTTGTTCGAGGTCGGCAAAAAATTTGTTGACGCCAAACCAACAGGGCGGTGGGCTTTTATCTATTGCAGGACTCATGGCCAGTATTGTTGTCCCACTCGTTGTTAGTGCGCTAGAAAATAAATAAATAGCCTTGGGTTATTGGTATAGAAAAAAATGCAACACACAAAGCGTTATTTGCTCGTGCCGGAAGAAATTTACGCGAGTTTATCACAACCGTTGGATGGAACCCCTGTTGGTTTGGTCCGTTCACGGATTCAACAAACGAAAAACAAAGGAGATGAGATCAACTATCAACAGGAGTTTAAGCGTTTGAACAAGTTGTCAAAAGAAGAAGAGGAGCGACCTGTTGACGTTCGCCTACAAAATTTGGAGGAGATTTTGCCCAAACAAACAAAAATGCCACAACCCCGACCCCGACGGAAAAGAAAAATTGTTGTTGTCCGCCGCGTAACCARCACCAAAAAGGAGGACGACAATGATGATGATGAAGTTTGGGAAGATGCCAGTCCTCGAAACTTACGTTCAAGCAAAACATCCGCATCTTCAGAAAGNTAATGTTGGTTTAAAATGATCATTCCTGATCAAGTAGCGATCCGTCCCTTTTGATCAAAGACGGATTCGATCAGGAAATGATCAGATTAAATTTATTTGTTGGTCAAAATGTCAAAATCCTACACTTTTAGTAGAATTCACATAACGGACGCGACGCTGAACGCACTGAACGGGCGTACCGAGTGGAAGTTGGCAATGGTTCGGAACGTGCAAAGCATTTGGTGGAGCAGGGCATCAAGCAGACCTGGCTCGGCGTGTCCGAGGAGGGCAAAAAGGTGGGCGATAAATTTGAAAAATATGTTTTCAACATTTTGGACAGTGATCGGATGGGGTTCAGATCAGCGGTTGCTATTTAATCTGTTTTAATCGGGGAAATTCTTTATTTGATCCGTGGTCTGAATAAATTTAATTACAATATTTTATAATTTTTTTATATTTTTCTAAACGCAGTTTTTGCAATACAACGCCAATGCTGTGCTGGTCGAAGCCGCCTGTCTGTTTGCCGTTTCTGTCCTTTGCATGATCGCTCTTCACATGGCAAATCTCACGTAATGCCCTCCCCCCATTTCAATTCGAAGCTCTTTTTTATTTTCTGAGTCTGGCACTTTTTTAAATTTAAATTACCGATAAGTGTTAAATTTATTAAATATTTCAAGGTTTTATTTTTTTTAGACGCCTCGGGCCCGTGTTAATGATCCACATGGCAAATGCCGCTGGGGTGGAGGAAGACGTTGCGAACAATGGAGAAAACGCACACCAGGAGGCGTCGATAAGTTAAAATGGGCTAATATTTGTGAGTTATAGCTATTTCCTCAGATTTGTGGATTTGGATTTCGTCCTCGCTCGGAATAATACTTTTGTGCGCTGGCCTTTTCGGAATTTGGGTTTGGTATCGACGAAGTACGAATGCAGAAACTTCGCCCCCAGAAAACGGTCCGGCAACCATGGCACGTGCCCTTCGTTGGGGAGGCGTCCCAGTTTATCCCGAGACGATCTTTGCAAATTTTAAATAATTCATTGAAAATCAATTTTATTTACATATTGTCCTTTCGCTTATTGTTCTATTTTATTTTTTTTATAAATACGCATCATTTCACTCTCTTTCACGAACTGTGCAGGTTGGGTGGTGCACTGGGCCTTTCGGTCCGCCGAAGTGCGGTTCGGGGTCGGGTGGTGGATTGGGCTGGGAGAAAAAGGGTTTCGGGAACCGGCCCCTTTAAACCAAACGCCAACGGTTTCAAAAACGCTTTATTAAACCAGCGGTTCCGACGATGAAATGTGTGAGCGAAATGGCCAATGAACGGGTGAAGCTGATCGGAGACGGGGTGAAAGCCGAAGAAGGGGAAAAATGGATGTTGAATGTGAAGAAGTTGGCGAAACCGAAGTAATGGATGATTGCGGAAGAAAGGATAAGCGAATGTTTTTTGAACGAATGAAATACGAATGAATAATGAAAAAAGGGAAGAAAGATCCCCGGAGGGCGGGGGGAGGATGCAACATTGCGAGCAGAGCGATGGAACGGAATGTGGCTGTGGGAAGGAGAAATATAATGTGGGGAAGGTGGTTAGAGCACATAATTGTGTTGGGGAAGGTGTTTGGCCACTGAAAGCGGCGATCGGAGGGGCGATATTGTCGCCTTCCCTCCCTCCGTCCGTTTATGTTTTGGGAAAGGGAAAGGAAAGGGACGGAACGGAGGGGGGGAAGCAGACGGGGAACGAGTCGGGAAAGGGGGGGCGGCGTTTTCATCTGCCGATCTCTTCCTCAGTGGTTGCGCGGGCTCTGTCCGCGACACGCACCAATTTTGTTGTTGTGGCCATAAAGCATGGCAAGCATTTTTTCATGGAAAAATGGCAACATTCCTGAAATGATGATAAAATGCTTAAAAAATGGAATTTAAAAATTAACCGAGGAGCATCGTCAACCCCAGAACCAACGGCATCTCAGCGACAAGGCGGTGGCCTTTTGATGTTTTGGGGGTTGAAGTTGTCGGTTTCGGCGCTTTCGTCGTTTTTTTGGTGGTGGTAGTAACCGTAGTAGGCGGTGCTGAAACACATTAAATTAAATCACAAATTTCATTCAACAATTAGCCCAAATGTGTAAATATATATATAATAGTTGAAAAAAAAATTTGGTTTTGTTGTCGGGTCGGGACTAAGCCTGCAAGCAAAAAGAACATCACCAGGCGTCGGTGGCAGAGTGAAGGTCATGTTCTCGTACTTTTCGCCATGTGCGCACACGCAATCCCATTCACCCAAAAGGTTAATTTTGGCCCAATTACTATGACGTTTTTCACAGGCTCGATTATCGTTGTCTKRGCCACAGCCCCATGTGTTCCATTCCTTATCGCCTTTAACATCAAAAAACACAGTCAGATTGACGTAAAGTATACTTTTGGGCATTTTTAAATGCCGCTGACCCCAAGGGTGGCGGGCGCTCAGGTATTTAAATTGATANTTTGGTGGAGCAGGGCATCAAGCAGACCTGGCTCGTCGTGTCCGAGGAGGGCAAAAAGGTGGGCGTAATTTTGAAATTTTTCAACATTTTGGACATTGATCGGATGGGATTAATATCAGCGGATGCTGTTTAATCTGTTTTAATCAGGAAAATTCTTTATTTGATCCGTGATCTGAATAAATTTAATTAAAATATTTTATAATTTTTACATTTTTTAAACGCAGTTTTTGCAATACAAAGCCAATGCTGTGCTGGTCGAAGCCGCCTGTCTGTTGGCCATTTCTGTCCTTTGCATGATCGCTCTTCACATGGCAAATCTCAGGTAATGCCCCCCCATTTCCATTGGAAGCTCTTTTTTATTTTCTGAGTCCGCGAATGGCACTTTTTTAAATTTAAATTTACCGATAAATGTTCTTTCCTTCTGTTGTTAAATTTATTAATATTTCAAGGTTTTATTTTTTTATTAGACGCCTCGGGCCCGTGTTAATGCTCCACATGGCAAATGCCGCTGGGGTGGGGGAAGACGTTGCAGACGATGGAGAAGATGCACACCAGGAGTCGGCGATCAGTTAAAATCGGCCATTATTTGTGAGTATATAGCTATTTCCTCAGATTTGTGGATTTGGATTTTGGCCTCGCTCGGCATAATCGTTTTGTGCGCTGGACTTTTGGGAATTTGGTTTTGGTATCGACGAAATACTTCTTCCGAAACTTCGCCCCCTTTGCCGAAAGTGGCTGAAGTGCAGAAAGTGCCGTGGGGAGGTCTGTCGATTTACCCCGGGGATGTTAAATCACGCTATGATGGCTATTTTTAAGTAATATAAACACTTTTATTAAATATTGTGATACAATTTAATTTCCATATAATTTCGCATTATTGTACAATTTATTGTCTTAAGGACATCAAAAATGAAATTCTTTCATTTTTATCAATTACGCATCTTCACTCTTTTTCACGCATAAATTAATTGATATGGTCGCCGTAGAGCATGTCAAAAATGTCATGGAAAAATGGCAAAATTCCTGAAACGACGATAAAATGCTTAAAAAATAGAATTTAAAAATTAACCGAGGAGCATTGGCAACCCCAGAGCCAACGGCATCTCAGCGACAAGGCGGTGGCTTTTTGATGTTTTGGGGGTTGAAGTCGTCGGTTTCGGCGCTTTCGTCGTTTTTTTGGTGGTGGTAGTAACCGTAGTAGGCGGTGCTGAAAACACATTAAATTAAATCACAAATTTCATTAATAGTTGAAAAAAAAATTGGTTTTGTTGTCAGGGTCGGGACCAAGCAAAAACAACATCACCAGGCGTCGGTGGCAGAGTGAAGGCCAAGTTCTCGTACTTTTCGCCATGTGCGCACACGCAATCCCATTCACCCAAAAGGTTAATTTTGGCCCAATTACTATGACGTTTTTCACAGGCTCGATTATCGTTGTCTCTGCCACAGCCCCATGTGTTCCATTCCTTATCGCCTTTAACATCAAAAAACACAGTCAGATTGACGTAAAGTATACTTTTGGGCATTTTTAAATGCCGCTGACCCCAAGGGTGGCGGGCGCTCAGGTATTTAAATTGATAAGCCAATTTTGCGGGCGAAACAAAGTTTAAACTGGCCACTCGAGAATAGGTTTAGGTTATATTTCCAAAAAGCCTTAAAATTGATGCTTCGGGTCAATTTGTAATAATTAATGCTTGCATTTTTTGTATGCAAACCAGACTGGCGCTGAGTTGGCTGTCAATGAAACGACTGTCTTTTTGTTTAAAAGTTTGGTTCCACGCTTTTCGTTAATAGGCCTTGCGTCAATGACCTCCGTTTAAACCACTTTTTGAACCCCTTCAAACATTTTTTCGAAAAATCAAAAACATTTTTTAAAAATCAATTGTTTTTGAGCTCGACCGAGATTTTTCAAAATTCTCGATCAAAATCTCTATCGGTGCTCAAGTCTGGGTGGGATCTAGTAAAAACACAAATTATTAAGCCAATATATAGTCCAAATCCGTTTTTTGTGTGTTTTATCATTTCTGGTGCATATAAATACCAGCTTTTTACCTGATTTGCATAAGGTTTTACGGCAATAATTTGGCGAGTTTATGCACTCTTTAGGCGCAAAAGGTTTGTTCAAGACTCCCGTAACCCCACCCAAGCATGTCACTCCTTAAAATTTTAAAATTATTTGCTAAAAAAATCAAATACAAAGTACCGCCACTACAAAAGCGCGGCAGAAGAACCGTGCAGCCAAGCAGCAGCACAACGAAAGACGGACGACGGGCATTCATTGTTTTTTTTGGGTTGGGGGATGGGTTATCTATAAAAAATATAAATTTTAATTATTAAGCAAATTAAATTGAACAAATTTCTTTTACACATTTCACCACTTTGACACCGCAAAACGGATCTAACAACACGAAAGAAATGAAATGACAAACAAAACATTCCGTCCTTCCCTCTCCATTCGCTTCCAATGAACAAATCGGTCGCTGATTGGACCGCCGGGGGGAGGGGGGGATGATTCAGTGGAAAAGTGGTGGCTTTTTGAATGCTTTGTCGGTAAAATAAAAGAGATTATGGGACGTGTAAAAGTGATGTCAACACTTAGCACCAGGGATGCCAACTCAACTGCGGTAAAATATGGCAACTGGCTCCAAAAATATGGCATTTTTATGGCATCGAGGGGTAAAAAATGGCATTTTTATGGCATGTTTTTCTTAAAGAATTTTCAAAAATGTAAATTTTTTTTGAGAATTCTGCTTCACTGTTGGGGGTGGGGGTCGGCGGTGCCGATAGGCGCCACCGAGAAAAATTTGGAATTTTTAACTCTTATTTGTTAAGAGATTTGCAACCAAAAACATAAATTGTACGAATCAAAGACACTTTTTTCGGGAATTCTCATTTTTGCCTTAAAAATGTGAATTTTCACAAAGTTCAAATTGGCATAATTATGGCAAGTGTGGAAATATGGCAAACAATAAGGCAAATTCCCAAAATTATAGCATTTGCCTTAAAATAAGGTAATTTGGCATCCCTGCTCAGCACATCTAAACCATCGGTTGTTCGAAAAACAAAAAAAGATTTCGAATGGGAGAATTGGAATTTAAATATGTTTATCATTTCAACATCCATGCCCTTTCGTTTTTAAAAGCTTCAAATTAAGGTGTGTCATAAGCTTTGATACATCGCCGGATTAGCGCGCTTCTTGCCATCTCCATTTCAGCCAATATTTTGATTTTTTTGTTTCTATCGAATTTTTGTGGTTTTTTAGTACCCATGCCGAAATTTGATGTTTAAACCGATCCACTATGAATATTTTGCTAGGACAGAAACCGAAGCAAGCCTGGCGAACCATCACTGAACGTATGGGCATGGAGTTGTCTTTGACTGTAAAAAGCMTTCCGTTAAATCAAATCAAGTGTTAGCCTTTAATGTGATCAGATCGGGATCTTATTACTTATGAAATTTGTTGATCACCGAGAAACTTCTTTTGATTGATCGGTCGGCCCTCACGTCCGGGCTCTGTTTGTATCGAAAACAGCCGAATGACACCTTCAGAATTTTTTAATGTGAACATTTGAAACATGATTTTATTAAAATAAATTCTTTTGCTAAATAATTTTTTTTAATTTTCGCTTTTCCGTTTGTTTGAACCGTTTTACGTTNTTTTGTAAAAATGAATAACACAACTACAAACCCTCCGATCCAAGTTTTGGTTGAACCCGAAAATGACGCGCAAATTTGGTTACAAGTGTTAATGCTTTTTTCCCACTACCTCATTGCGTTTCCTGTGTTCTTAATTTGCTGGTTTGCACTCATTAGTTTCCTTAAAAAGAAAGGCCACATTACTCAGGGCGAAGCCCAAACAATGATGGAGGAACTGAAAAATATCCCCAAAAACCCACCAATGTTTTTGCTAAAAAAATAATGGGCAGGTATGGCTTAGCAGGTAAAAATCCGTGTTAAGACATAGTCTACCCTTTTTTTGCTCTGGTTCAAACCCCTTTCAAATGCTAAAAAAACATAAAATTATATAATAAATAAATAAAATATTTTAATAAAATAAATAAAAATTTAATAAATAAATAAATAAATTTTAATTTAATTTTTTGCCTCGCGCATACGCCGGGTGGCAACGTGCGCTGCTCGTAGCAGCGTACGAGACGCATGGGCGTTTCCTGTCTCGGCCCCAAGCCCGGCAGCTTGCGCTGCAAACGGGGCTGACGGCGGTTGTTGGAAAAGTTTAAATTTTAAACAAATTTTTTTAGAGGCAGGTGACCAAATGGTTCTGCAACCGCCGACTGCGCCAGCGATGAAAAAATTTTTTTTTTTTTTAAATTTTATTTTTACACTTATAAATTTTTAAAAATTTTTTATTGTAAATAATTATTTTAAATTTTATAAAATTTTTATTCTCACATTATTCTCACAAATTTTATTTATTCATTAATGTAAATAAAAATTTCATTTATTTTTAATTCTTAACCATGGGTGAGCCGAATCCGCTCACGCTTACGAGAGCGAGTGGGGGAGCTCTAACCATCTGACCACCCCATCCCCCCCCCTTTTTTTTCTTTTGGTTAAAAATCGATAATTAAGGTGTGCTATTAATGTAGTCACAAATGCCATATAAATATGGTTTGGACCACCCTAGATTGTGGAGAGATTTAGGTAAGTCAAACATGCCACCCTTTGACACAATTAAATTTACAAAACTGCAGACCCATCCACAAACTTAAATTAAAAAATATTAATTCGACAATTTTTGGAGTATGAACACGCTTATCCCAAGGTTGAAAAGTCCGAATGTCGAAAAATCTTTTGAAGATTTTAACAATATTTATTAACAAAATTGATTGAGCACTCAACTTTGAACAAAGTTAAACATTGTCATCTAAAATACTTTAAAAAAACGGAAAATATTAATTTTACAGCTATCTCTTTCTGATCGGTTTAACTTTTTTCTCTCATAAAAATTTTCAGAATTGTTACACCACCGCCAATGTTGACTGATCTGAGTTTACTGCTTCATTAAGTGTGTACTAATTTGTTTTTTTGTAACATTATATGCACATTCTTCCGCCAACCTTTTTTATTCAAATAAAGGCAACCGCCGGGAATTGGGATCCCGACGAAGAAATTTCAAATGCTTGTTTTCTAGAGTAAAATATACGTATAACGACGCCATTATACTTGGGCAAAGTTGCCACCTTACATTTTGTTACCCCAGCAAAAAAGTTACATTTTTCCACAAATTTGCCACCACACATTTTGTTGTATTGTCAATGGTGGATCTATTATTCTATCATCTTCCTCATTGTTTCATTTCGACCCCCACGTAATGATATAAAATACCTGAAAAAGTAAAAAATTCGAAAAGTCTAGTTTCTAGGCCAACCAAAAAATGCATTTTTTGAGCAAAAACGGATAAAGTACAGGTCTAAAAAGTATTTAGAGTTGAAAACTCTAAATGTCTAACAAGTTCGAAACATAAGGTGGCAAAACGTAGTATCACCGGCGATGTTCATTAGAATTCGTAACATCTGCAAAAAATAATGGAAAATTAATTTCATAAATTTAATAAAATTTCTTTTAAAGTTTCCATTACGTTGGATCCCCACATGATTGATTCAAATTTTGGAACGAAAGCCGGGAATCCCGTTTCCAAAATCTCGGGTTTTAACCGAGAAACCCTATCCGTGCTTTCTAGGTATTTCATAATGTATGGTCGATTCCACGGTATTTGATTGTTCAAATCATTGTTTAAATAAACCTAAATACAATTATCTGTGCTTGGCTGACAATTTTCACGAGGATAATTAACGAGAGTTAGGTACATGATCAATCTCAATCGCCTGCCACAACTGTCAAAAGAGGTGAAGCAGTAACTAATGAGTGCTGAAGGCGTGGCATTTTCATATTACAAAAAACATTAAAATATATGCCAATTTCATTAAAATTTCGCCGCTACCAAACAGCANTTTTTTAACACAAATATTTTTTATTGATTTGACATGACAAATCTGCCGATGTCAGCCAWTTACACACATCGGACGAAACGAAAATGGTAATTTCAGAGCAAAAAATTATTGCTGAATAAATTATTCGCTTTTTTATGTATTAACAATGAACACTTTCCACTAAATTGGTTTAAATTGATGGAAAAGAGGTGGAGGAATCCGCAAAAAAAAACATTAAAAAACGAATGTATGTTCAAGAACACGACTGAACAGAGAAATTGATTAAATTTTAAAAAGGTCATTTTCTAGAGGTGTGGCTTAAAAGTCAGATGATATGGCTAATTTTAAAGGTAGCAATTAATTTTTAACAAGGTCGTGGACAAAYTCGGGGGTCGGGGACGACCCCGCTTTGGGGGTCGGGGTCGGGGGTCGGGGAGCAACACTTGTTCACATCATTCATTTTTTAAATGCTGCTTTTCTTGTGGACTTTTTACCGATTTTTTTATGATTTTTTTAGAAATGAATGAAAAAATAAAAACCTGCTTACTTGAATATTTGGCATATTGTTGCTAAAAAACAAACGTGTTGTGTGATACGTGGTCGGCGGTGCTGACAGGCGCCACCAAGAAAATTTAGCATTTTTTGACCCAATTTGTTAGTTACTACCAAACTTTTAAAATACGACAATTTTTGTAACCTTGGGAGGGGCTCATCGGGGGAAATTTTTTTGGAGGAATTTGTTAAGAAAATTAGTCCAATAATTATCAATTTTACAAAGAAAAGATTGAAACAATTTTTAATTATTTGTTTTCCCATCCATTAGGGGTGTACTTTTTAAACCAAAAAACCAGTTACCCCCAGTTTCACGACCCCCGTTTTTCGGTTTCGGATTTTTGGGCCAAAAAAGCCAGTTTTCGATTCTGTTAACCAACCGTAACCCACCTAGAAAAAAGCATTGTCATTTTTTCCAAACCCCACAAAAAGTCCACAAGGATCCGCATCTCAGAAAAAAATCCTCACTGACCAGTTTTTAAAGGGGAGGCACGAACGCCGTCCTTTTTTAAAGGAAAATTGCTTTTTTAATAATTTCTCTATTAGAACCCCCGGGGGTTCTATTTTCCAACCCCCTCAAAAAGTGGGGATCTATTAAAGGGGGGGGGGCTTTATATTTCAACCTATTATTTTCAAAAATATTAACAAAATTCGCAATTTTTGTAAGTTATCCGGTAAAAGTGTAAAGAACTCCCGAATTTATAAAGGTTTTATGAAATTCTGAAGTGGTCCGCTCAGATTAAAAACGAACGACAATTTTGCAATTAGTAAGCAAAAACATATTTTTGATATTTGCACAATTCTTTTGGCCAGCGCCAACTTTTGGCTATTTAAATTCTGTCAATTCTTTGAGGGAATCATTCATTTCCTACACGCAAATTCATTTTTTTTTGTGCAAAATTCAATTATAATGCGCAAGTCCTTTCTTCTGCTTACTATTGG
>MEIZ01000107.1:28767-41815 GCA_001723225.1 Globodera ellingtonae | reverse complement strand
AGTCAATGGTGATTGTTCAACGTCGGCATCCTCATTAAATACCTCTGCTGCTGGCTGACAATTTGGTTGGAGCGCCTCAATGATCAATGGTCGACGGTGGGGTTCGCGCTGGTTGCTGCTGATCGCTGAACTGCCAGAAATGGGCTGAAATAAAATTGGTTGTTTTAATGTTAACCATTTTGTATATTTAAGTAAATAATTAAATTTATATTATTGAACATCTGAAATTCAAAAATGAACAGCTCGTTTTAGTGATTTGACAATTAGTCTTGACACGAAGGACGCCAAATTGCCGGTTCACTTCAGTGCCGAACACTTCAGTGCCCACACTTCAGTGCCCATTATAAATACTCAGTGTTTTTTTTTTGCTGAAAAAAAATGCAGGCAATATTTTGAATTCCGCTTTTTACCAATTTTTATTCAGATTTTAACATAAATCGGTACTTTCGCGTTTTGTGACCCCCTCCCCAAATTTGCTGAAAACATCATATATGGGGTTTTCAAGGGTGCAGATCACGAATCAGACAATATTTTTAAGATCTGACAGCATCTAAGATTTTGAAAAAGCATAGGGAGACCTTTTTGGTCAGAAGTTCGTTAGGCTTAGGCCTAAGCCACCCTGGCTTGGGGTTCGTTAGGCTTAGGCCTAAGCCACCCTGAGATGAACCTAAGCTCTGGATGGCTTAGGCCTCTCAATTTTAAATTCGGCACTGAAAGTGTCCGGCACTGCAGCTGTCTCTTATACACATCTAGATGTGTATAGAACCTAAGCTCTGGATGGCTTAGGCCTCTCAATTTTAAATTCGGCACTGAAAGTGTCCGGCACTGCAGTGTGGTCACTGAAATGATCTACACATCTAGATGTGTATAAGAGACAGGTTTAGCACGGACAAAAACAGTGGTGGTAGTGGCGATGCGCTGCTGAACGCGGACTGTCGCCGGAACCGGAGTGTATTTGCGGAAAATGGTGGAGAAAGTGCGAATGTTGCGGACGCTGATTTTGGCACAATCGGAGGCAGAAAGGGGGTCGAAAAATTGCCGGGCYAGAAGGCGACCTTGGATTCTTGGAAAACATATTGATTTTCTGTATACAGACCGGGGCAATATGTTGCCTCAACCGTAACCGATTCAGACATTCTCAAAGCCATTCATAAGCTCTCGCTCTCATTAAGCAAAAGCTTTGCTATTAGACAAAAAAAACTCAAAAAATGTTGCGCCAGCACTTAAGTTTTCTGTGGTCATAACTTTTTAAGATTTGTCCAAGCGCAAAGCTTTACAGTTAATGTTAGCTTCTACTCTCCGAAAGCTTCCGAATGGGGATTTAAGAAAATGTCTGAATTGGCTAAGGTCGAAGAACGTTATTTTATTTGTCGGTCGTACGCCATTTGAGCAATGGACAGAAGAGGTACAACATAATGAATGGTTTTATAAAAACTTATTAAGCTTCACTTCTCAGCGAAGTTTGGCATCGCTCCACTAAGCTCTGTCTTCGCGGTGCCGGAGGAAGCTTTAGGTCGTCTCCCCACGGTGGGKCAACCACCAACTGAACACTGCGCCGCCGACGTTCCAACTGTTCGCCGATGTTGAACTTGGCAACATTTCCGATGTCCACCTGACTCAAATGCATTTAAACGGTGAACATCAAGGAGGGAATTCAATATTCTGTAAATACGCATTTTTAATGTCAACTTCAATCAAATGCCGATTCCAAAGGTTGCACATACACACATATCAGGGATGTAAATCGCGCCGAAAAAAAGCGATCGGCGATATGCGATATCGAATTTTTTAATGCGATAGCGATTTGCGATTGCCGATATGCCCAAAAAAGGCGATAAATGCGATATATATATATATATATCGCGCGATAGCGACAGCGATTTACATACCTGACACATATGTATTTATAATGCGAGCAAATTGCTCATGGAGGATTTTGCGATGTGGCACAAACATCCATCTATCGCTTTTGGCCCAAAAAAGCACTGTTAAGCCGTTAAGTGCTCATTAAGAATTTCTTGGACTCAAATGAAAAGATTGCGTGAGAATGTCCAGTGTTTGTCGTGCGTTTCGTTCGGCTTTTTATATTATGAAAAATAGTTGCGAATTACAAAAAATGCATTTTGATACATATAGTACAATATTATTAATATGTTGTTATGTTTATCGGAATCGCAGATCAGCCCTTTTGGAATGCCATCGACAATGTTTTTATCCCAAATTTTATTATAATTTAAATCAATAGTTCAAATTTTCAAAATTATTTTTGATGACAATTCAGAAAGTTTTGGAATACCCGCAAAATCCCGCGCGGGATCCGGTCCCGCGCCGCACTCTAAAACAAAGTAGGGGACCCTTTTGGAATGTCATCAAATAATTTTTGCAAAAGAAATTGTTCGAAAATGTCTTTTCCACTAAATTTTGATATGCTGTTTTTTTTTTGGATTAAATAAATGCAAACCTCGTAAAAAAGACATCAAAATGTGAATAAGGATTGAGAAAATAAATGCGACAAAATAGTGTGCTAAATTGAGAGATAGGGGGTAAACATACTAGATGCACTATGGGTCCACTCCAGCAGCAGACAAAATTATACGAAACGCCAAAATTTACGCCATTTTACCACCAATTCAAAGAATTAATGAAAACTATGCAACAAATTGCGCGGCGACTAATCTACAACTGTTTTGATTATGATGATAAGACAAATTTATTGATAAATCACAAACATGAAAGCCACGGAAATTGAAAAATTTTGAAGAAAAAAAAAATAGAGATCTGAAAGATGATTTGTGTGAGTTTTGCTTGCTCATTCTTTGCCATTCTTCTCCACCCCTCGATCGTGCAGCGAATTTTTGAAAATTTTGCATAAAATTAGTTTAAAACTCACCGCTTCTCGCCAGTCTCGCCTGAACTGCAGCCTGAGCTTTCGCCCGTCTCGCGTCGCGCTTTTTCTTAAGCTCCTCCGCCCCTTTTTTGCCGTTAAGCTTTAATATGAGCTTTCTTCTGGGCATCTAATTCACAAACAAAGATAAATGTTTAAGAATTTATTTATTTCAAAAATCCTGGGCCGAATTCATTAACCATTATACTGAAAATCTATTACTTATTTTGTTTTCTAGGGATGGTGAAAGTTTGGTGAGGATCGGTAGTTGTAGAGAAAAGTTCTTAGATCCGAAGTGCGGGATGGTCAAAATATTATTAAAAAAGGTGAGAGAGAACGCCAAAGGAAGAGAACATGTTAGAGATAAAAGGGAAAAGCGAGATAGTACAGGGGTTTTTCTCTGCTGCTGGAGTGGACCCATAGTGTAGATGAAGAGAGAGCTAACCAAAATTCTGCTCTACGCAAATCAGCCGACGCCTCCACAATGGTCAATGCCCGTGCGCATCAGCACGTCCCTGGACCGTCCCCTCTCTACCAAATTTTGCTGGCAGCGCTTGGCACATTTTTCGCCAAATATTTTGAAAATTTAGAAAATTTGCCCAATTCTGAACATTTTGTTCAATTAACAAAAAATTGTTAAATTGCTGACTATCAAATATTTCCAAATCTGTAATAAAAAACGTAAACATAAAAAATCAAAATGAGATAAATCAACTAAGACGGAAACAAATTTTGCCAAAGGTTCAACGAGCATTAACTAGCATCAGTCTCATCACTAGAGAGATCGGAGTTTTGACAATTTTCAATCGAAGTTTGATTGAAATTTCTCGACAAATTTCGACCAACTCAAAAAAATCGAATAAATTTTGTCGAAATTTCGAAAGTATGGTGTTCTCGATATAATTTCGATTTCGTCAGATCTTTACTGATAACAGAAATCACAACACATTTTTTTTACAAAGTAGAAGGCAAATTGATTTCGATTAGATTCTCTCAATCACCATCCATCTCCCGCTTGATCCGCGTCATTTCGCACATGTCAGTTTGACTGAATTTCCGCAAACACTCGATGGTTGCGTACTCCTCCATCAAAGGATCCTCATAATTGAAAAGTAATTTGGTAATACAGTAACTGATCTCGCACGCCATTTTTTTGAAAAAATAGTGATTCCTCAAAATGCTATTTCCAATTATAAACCCCACACATTACATACATTTGTCAGGTGGAGATCAAAGGGTCATCAGTTATGCAACCATTTGGCCAAAGCTTTGGCTGACGAAGCGCCGGCGCTGTCATCGGCCGGGAACTCGGGAGAAAGATCAAAGGATTTGATCACTTGGACTAAAAGTATATAAAATTGAACAAAAAATGTGAGAAAATGACAGCTTTTCAACAATTTAAACCGACTACACTAGTACAGGGCACCCATTTGTTCTAATTTATAAGAAATGTTCTGATTTTGGGTCAACGTTCTTATTTTATTGGGCTTGGATGATGTTCAAAAATTTTGATCCAATATTCAAAGCGATAAAATTTCGGAGAAAACGTTTTATTATTCGTGTTTCCCTTAATTTTCAAAATTTCAACCAATAGAGAGGGGCCAATCTTTGGAAAATAATAGGGATGCTCGAGAGTCTCGGTGTTACAAATAAAAAAATCAATAATATATAGAAGAGGAAATGTTTATATTTTATTTATTTTTTTCAGATGACGGAAGTATCTTCACATGAAAAATGTGCAACGTTTTTCTTTTTCATTTAAATTACTAATAATGAATGCATTATAAATACCTGATCTTAAATTAATTAAATAATAATCAGAGTGGATAAACTTAATAATGAAATTGAACATAATACAAATAATTTGTTTAATAAATTATGTTTTTACATTTCCAAACGACTTATTTGACGAACTTTGGCAGACAAATCAATCAGAGCTTGAAGCAAGCAAAAACCCGATTGAAATACAGTCAAAAATCAAAGTTTGTCATAAAACAAAAAATAAAATTTCCGAGAATTTTGTTTTCATTTTGGGGTTTACGTTTTCATCCTGGAACCCAAATTAGCATCAAGATTTTAGGTTGAACCGGACGAGGAGCAATTTGACTGGGGTTTTCAGAATAAATCTGCACTAAAAGGAACCCTTAAAGTTGAGCATGAACAACAATATGGAGCAGTTAATGTGCAAGGTACAAATCAGAGATGTGCTCTGGTCGCATTTTTAAAAACCAAAAATCATAAAACTTAATTCGGGTACCCAAATCGATCAGAAATTCTGTTAAATCATAACTGAACAGTGCACATGCTGGCAAAATTAGCGATACTAAAAGAATTTGGGCCAAAATTTGGTCCATTATTTGTATGATCGAATAATTCAATAATCTAATCATTTTTATTTACAATAAGACATTCAGGAACAGTTAAAATTGAACATGAATTTGAACAAAATGATGGGTCACAAAAAGTTGAAGAAACCCCAAATTTAATAAACGCGGTTGAAGTCGTTGTAGGAGATGAACCTCGGCTAAAAATGATTTTACCATTAAGCAAAAGTGCCCGCCAAATTAAGGCAAAAAACAAAATGCCACAAAATGAATTATCTGAAGAAGCCGAAGAAGCTAATAATCCTTCATCCAATGAAACATTTGGGGAATCGGCTAAATCAGAAAGCGAAGATTTTAACCAACAAAATTCAAGAAAAAGTTGAGTATTAAAAAAAGAGCATTTTAAAAATAATTAAATTTTAGGACACCACTCTGAAGAAGAAAAGCTCGAAATTGTGAACAAATTAATGGAAATGAAGCAAAACCTTTACAAAAAAGGTGATAAAAGATCATACAAAACAATTGATAAAGAATTTGCTGAAAGATTCGGTGTAAATGTTCGCACAATAAACAGATGGGGAAAAAAATTTGGCAAAAGTCGAAGAAATCCAAAAAATGAACACAAACATTTGGTAGAAAAATTCGAACAGAAGAAAGCCGAGTTAAAGCGGTCCGGATTCAAAAATTCATACCAAAATGAATTAGATGAAACTGTCGCAAAACAGTTGGGATTAAGTGATAGAACAATTTACGCTTGGAAACGTGAACTTGGCCAAACCAGTGAGTATTGTTATCCTAAATTTATTTTTATATTTATATTAATTAAACATTCTTTTACAGAACCAAATAAATACGCTGATAGCGAACAAAAGGAATTCATGAAACGTTATTATGAAATTAAGGACCAAAATCCTAAAATTAGAGATGTGGACATTGTCAAAATGTTGAAAATTGGAAAAAACACTTTGTATAAATGGAAAAAACAATTTAATCGACAGCAATTGCATCCAAATTCTGGCGATGGGCATTCGGTGGAAGAGAATGCCACGGCAAATATTCAGAAAATTTGAGAACTCGAATTTGGGAAGAATTTAAATTGGCAATGTTTGAAAAACTCCAAATCTTCTATTCCTATTTTGTGGTTGTATCCGTAACAGAACAATGTTCCCTTTTTTTATTTTTATAAAACTTTGGAACAATTTCAAGCTTTTTCTTAGGATGATTAGTAGGGCCCGGATTTATATGTGCTAAAAACCCCAAAATATGTATGTTTATGTTTTTATGTGCTTATAAATGCTAAAATACGTATTAAAAACTCAAAAAACGCCAAAATATGTGCCAAAAATGGTAAAAATCTAGTCAGTTTATGCATAAAATTTTCAAAAATTTAATCAACTTTCAAGAAATTGTCTTGAAGTAAAAAAATAAAATAAAAATTTTTATATGCAAGGGAAAGGCATTTCAGAAAAATTTTTTAAAAATATGGAATTTTAAAAATTTTCATTTTTGGTGGCAGAATTTTTAGTCGTGAAAAAGTCTTTTTAGGGGTGCATTTTTTGAAAATGTTTAAAAAGTCGATCCTTAGGGGTGTATTTTTCGTTTTTATTGCATTTTTCTTAAGAATTTTTTTTGAAAAATGGCGAAATATGTGCTAAAACTCTGAAAAAGCTAAAATATGTGAGTAAATATGGCTAAAAAATATCCCCAAAATATGTTTTATATGTGCTAAAAAGTCGCCCTAATTCAACAATTTTTCAATATTTTTGGGCTTCTCTCATGGTAAGAAATCCACGAAAAAAATATGTTAAAGATAAAAATCCTATGCGTTACCATGTAAAAAGGATCTCGAGTATAAGTACCGAACGGAAAAAAATAGTCATATACCTATTCGAATTTTTTACAACCTTCCTGTGTAATATGCCGTGGCTCAGTGGTTAGACTGTATGGGGAAATTCTATTTTGTCTGAAATTCGACCTCCGAGTGAAATTATTTGTTATTCTTTTGATTGAATGCCCTGGTGGTGTGAAGGTGAGTGGTGTGGGTTACCCGGGGTTCAAACTCCGACAGTATAGATAGTTTTTGCTGTCTTTCAAGCAACTTCTTAGTAAAAAACAATTTCTAAATTGTTTTTAAATATTTCAGATTTTTAAAATACTAAGTTAACCTGGAAATTTATTATTTTTTCTTCAGCGAATTTACTTCAACATTAAAAAATTCACCAAATAAAGTTGGTGTAAGAAAATAGAGAAAAATAGGGAGCATTTATAAATTTTTTGAAAAAGTCTTGGCCCAAAAAAAGTTGATTTTTTTCTATTTTTTTCTGATCATTTTTTTGCTCTTCCGTGATGTATTTTTGGGCCACTTTTCTTAACGAATCCCATTAAAAAAATGCAAAATTTCTCGGCGGCGCCTATTGGCACCGCCGACCCACCCTCCCCCTTCAAACTAAACCAAAAACTTAAAAATCCTGCCACAGAACAGGAACAGACCGAAATGCTGATTTTCTTGAACCTTAAGCGTTCCAAGCTCATTCAATTATAAATGTGGATAAAGTGAAAATTTCGAAAATAAACGAGCTTTGTTAAAAAGTTACACTAAAACATTTTGGTTATATTTCAATTGACAAACATGCCCCTGGCCCTCCTAGCAGAAGTAAAGCAGAATTGTTAAAAAAAAATTGATGTTGAGGCAAATGAAGTTGAAAACAATTTTTTTATAATCGATAACGCAAAATTTCCCCTTGAAATTGAATTTCGGGATTTTTTTCGGATTTTAATCAGCTCTCAGCCAAATTTTAGCAAAATTAGTTGAAAATTATTTTTTTGAAAAATATTTTCAAAGTTTTTGAGAACATAACTTCCAAAAAAATTGAAACAGGAATACTGGTCATAACCGAAAAAACCGGTTGGTTAACCGGTCATAAGTTCTAAACCAATTAAGAAAAAGGGTCTCTAAAAACCCGGTTAACTGAAAAACTTGGGGTACAGGTTTTTAACCGGTACTGAACAACCCTAGTCCTGAGGCCAAATTCCCTAGTCCTGAGGCCAAATGCCCTAGTCCTGAGGCCAAATGCGAAAGGATGTGAGAGACATTTTACCTTTTGAAGAAAGGGGCCTCCCAAAACTCACTGACAAATGAGGGCTGCAAAGTGATTATCGTTTTAAATAGGCTGTAATCTCAAAATTTTAAAAATTATCGGAGCATTAAAAAATCCTCATTTGATACCTAAAATCCGCAAATTCGACATTTCTTCATTATCACCCAAAATGTATGTTAACTTCGCTTCATTCGTTATAGTCGTGTTTTAAACAATTGATTTGAGCAGTTTCCTGTCACAAATTAACAACTTTAGCGATTTTTTAGTGTTTTTTTTTGCGCACGGTTTTTCTAAAATTTTTGGAAAAGGGTGGCAGGGGGTCGGCGGTGCCAATAGGCGCCGCCGAGAAATTTTTGAGTTTTTGACTCAATTTTGTTATGAGATGTGCAACCAAAATTGGAAAGAATGTGATGCTTTTTTGCATTAAAAAACCTCCCAAACTATGAAATGTCGCATGTATGAAATGTCATCCTGCCAAAAATATGGCATTTGAACATTTCACACTCATTATTTATCGGTTAAACAAAGGTTTTTAAAAAATGATGCTTTTTGGTCCCAAATGAGGCTTTTTTGCCTACCAAATGAGGCTTTTGAAAATTTTCATCTGCGAACCCTGCTCATTGGCCTTTCTTTCCAAAAACCACATGATGAGAAAAAATCCGCAGATATCACAGCCCTTATTTAAATTCAAACCCCACCGTAACACTGCTATGACCTTTCACTTTCTTCATTCATTTAGTTTTTTTCGCATTTGATCTCAGAATTTACCAAACAATTTTTTGTATGTTTATCGATAGCGGATTCTACGACCCAGGATCGGAATCACCTTTCTGTTGACATAAAAAAAAATTTTGTTGATACTTAAGTACCCCTTATATTCTTCGTTACACGAAAATTTTGAAAAATTAAAAAAATTTTGATCTGGCGCCCAAATGACCCATTTATTATGAGCGCCCAGTTATACCCGGCGCACAGTCGTAAGCGCCCAGTTGAACGACTCCCGGACCGCACAAATGTGACAAATAGTTTTCTCTTCTCTGTCTCTTCGGGCGGAAAATGATCGATTTTGTGTCTGCACCTCACTGATCCATCGCCCATAAATTGCATTGTTTGTTCCCCTCTCCCACATTAGTTTACAACAGGGTTGCCAACTGTCCATAAATTTAAAATGTCCTTATTTGTAAGATTTGTCCTTATTTGAGACCTACGTCCTTATTATGTCCTTATTTTCGGGTTTCGGGAAAGTTTCTCAAATTTACTAGTTGATTCCCACTTTGGGCTTTTTAGTCCCTATTTTGCCAGTTTTTGTGCTTTTTAGTCCCTATTTTGGAGGTTTTTCACTGTTGGTCAAAACCGGCAGTCGGTGCGGTAGCCGAAATGTTAAACGAATACACAGAAAATTAAATATAAATTTTTAAATTAACCATGATTTGATCAGGTTCATTCCGTCGCCGCACGATGGCTCATACAAGTTCCACGCCTTTACGACCTTTACAGTACCAAAGTGGGACATTTCTAATTCATTTTATTTGGCCTGTTTCTTACATTTCATCTTTTCAGAAATTTTGTCCAATTTTGGTGAATTTCTCGACAACCTTTTCAACCCACTTTTTGAGGTACAACGGGTGATAATTGGCAATAACATAAAAAAATAATAATTTTTTATATTTGAAATTAAATTAAAAAGATTTGCATGTCACAAAAACCCTGACTCGCAACCGGCGCTCCATCAATTTCTGCAGGTAAAATTAAACCAAATTTAAAATAAAATAAATTACCTTTAAGACCAACAGTTCTCAAGCATTTTTGATATTTTGAAAAAAACACTTAGTTTCCTCTAGAATTTTTTTAATTTTAAGATTGATGTGAATTTGTTAATAAATTTCAAAATAACAATAAATTATTAAGCCATTATGTTATTTTTTTGCACTTTTTTCTCACCTATTTGACGCGTATTTGTGATTTATTGAGCTTAAAAGTCTCATCCCTACTCATAATTGTTGATCTTTAAAGATTCGCCAATTTGACATCGCTTAATGCTCTCAGGCGGAAGCAAGGGCTCAACACATTCACAATGCGTCCGCATTGCGGCGAAACTGGCT
Organism: Globodera ellingtonae; assembly: GCA_001723225.1. Taxonomy (NCBI): domain Eukaryota; kingdom Metazoa; phylum Nematoda; class Chromadorea; order Rhabditida; family Heteroderidae; genus Globodera; species Globodera ellingtonae. The sequence continues at coordinate 31,407 of MEIZ01000107.1, read as the reverse complement.
CAATAAACCATTTGGCAATTGCGTAAGGATTTCATTGATGGGCAAAGGGCGGGGTTGTAGGAAACAGGGCTCCGATATCTGCGGATTTTTCCTCATTCATCTTATTTTTAAAATGTTGGTTGCAAATGTCTTAACCAGGGCTCCCAAATTAGAGGTTTTAGCCTCATTATGTGATTTTTTGGAAAGACAATGAGGCTACATTTTCAAAATTAGGTTTTTTTAAGTTCGGGCGATTTTTTTAATGCAAAAGAGCATCACATTCCTTCCAATTTTGGTTGCAAGTCTTGACAAATTGAGTCAAAACATTCAAAATTTGCCAACGGCGGCGCCTATTGGCACCGCCGGACCCTTTACCCTGTCTCTTATACACATCTAGATGTGTATAAGAGACAGGGGTAGACTTGATCGAAAAGTGTCAGTGAAGAACAATCCGTCAGTGAAGGACAATCCGTCAGTGAAGGACAATCCGTCAGTGAAGGACAATCCGTCAGTAAAGGACCTGTCTCTTATACACATCTAGATGTGTATAAGAGACAGGGACAATCCGTCAGTCAATGAAGGACAATCCGTCAGTGAAGGACAATCCGTCAGAAAATTGTCAATTTTTAAAAAATATATAAATTTTTATTTGTAAAAAAATCGTCTGAAATATTTTAATTTTACAAATTGTTTTTTTATCATCGAAGTTCATGGTTTCAATGGTGGGGGGGGGGGATAAAGTGTCTGACCATATGTTGTCTGTCTGCCGCATGGTTATTCCGAGTTCGAAATTTTTTGATGTCGTCGGAGTGCATGAGCTTCGTACCTACTTAGTAGAGACCGGACTTGAGCTTCGAGCGAGATCTCGAGACGAGATCTCGTCTCGACAGGTCTCTACTACTTAGACCAAATGTCCAACTCAAATGAAAACTCCCGGTCCCGTGCAACCCTAGTTTAAGCCAGGCATGGCCATGGATATAATTTTTTAAATCCGTGTTCGGATTATCCGTGCCTTTTGTATCCGTATCCGTCTCATTTTTCGAAATCCATATCCGTATCCGCTGAGAAATAGTTTCCAATTTTTTTAAAATGCCGAACTCAATTGAAAACTCCCGGTCCCGTGCAACCCTAGTTTAAGCTGAACAAGTTCAATGCGTACAAAATCTTAACCAAAATTTATCGCTATCAAATGATCAGAAAAATTGTGAACATATCCACAAAATTGTAGAAAACCAATTCATTGAATTCATTTTAACAGACAATATGTAAAACAACACGAACGCCCCCCGCCTCATCTCATTGATGGACCGACTCCACCAGCCTTCCTCTGTGAAGGGGGAATAATATAACAAGTGGTGGTGCCACGCCAATCGCTGCAGTTCAGAACCGGTTCCACGCCGAGTGGGGAATTGCAGCGGGTACAGCTCGGGCAGAACACTGCACGAATAGTGCAGATACACGCTGATGACCTCGTCCCGTGTCAACACTCCGGAAGGAACTGTCAAAAGCAAAATTCAAATTCAAAGGGCAAATTTATCTTTTGCCCGCCCCCCCGCCATTACATTACATTACTAGGGCGGCGATTTATATGGAAATCCATATTTTTTTTGCGCACTTGAAACGGCTTCTAAATGCCATAAATAGTATTTTTAGCTTTGGTTGGAGCTTCTAGAGCCCATTTTATAATCCATATTTTCCATATTTTTCCATATTTTGCGATTTTTATCCATATTCCATATTTTTTCCATATTTCGCCATTTTCAAAAAAATTCATTAACAAAAATACAATAAAAACGAAAAATACTCCCCTAAGGATCGATTTTTTCAAATTTTCAAAAAATATACCCTGAGAATCGACTTTTTCAAAATTTTCTAAAAATGCACCCCTAATAATTGACTTTTTCGCGACTAAAAAAATTCAGCCACCAAAAAATGAAAATTTTTAAAATTCTGCTTATTTTCAAAAATTTTCTCTGAAATGCCTTTAATTTGCATATAAAAATTTTTATTTCTTTTATTACTTCAATTAGGAAATTTTGCCCATTTTTTGCTATATTTGAAAAAAATTTTCTCCATGTTTTGTCCATATTTCGTCCATATTTTGCGATTTTTCATCCATATTTTATGGCCATATTTCGAGATTTTTGTCCATATTTCGTCCATATTTTGCAATTTTTGTCCATATTTTGCGATTTTTCATCCATATTTTATGGCCATATTTCGAGATTTTTTATCCATATAAATCGCCGCCCTATACATTACATAACCAGGGATGGGAATCGGTATCGCTTATCGCCGATCGCTTTTTTTTCGGCGCGATACCCATCCCTGTTACATACCAATATTATCAGAAAAATCCTTTTGTGGAATGAGCGGACAACAAATTTTGAAGAGTGCCGGGCCGAGCATTGCGCGTCGATTCGCCGAACGCTCTTTCCCATTTTGACGGCATTGTTCGTCCGCCCAACGAAGTGCCTAACAAATAAGTAAAAGAAAATAACTTCTAAATATTTTAATTTTGTTAATTAGAGAATCCGTGAATACACGAGATTAGGAATATTTTTCTATAATACAAAAAATGATTTTACGGCATTCCAAATTGTAAGTTCATCGACGATCAGCTCGTCACGGTCCAAAATCTCACACAATAATTTCTGATCA
>MEIZ01000106.1:229871-255615 GCA_001723225.1 Globodera ellingtonae | reverse complement strand
TTATTTCATTTCAAATTGAGACATTTTTTCTTTCAGTTTTTTGAATATTATATGTCCCAGAGATGGGAATCGCGCTTATTCCCAACAAGGTGACTTATTTGTACAAGTCTTGTCTTTTGCAACGAACAAAAATTATTCTTTTTGATAAATTTTGCACAATAAAATTTAAGATAGTTGGCATTTTGGTATGCATATCACTTTTATTTTAGTGAAATATTTGCTAAAAAAATAGAGTCAAATCGAATATTTGTTGTATWTAAATTATTTTAACCATGCCTGTTTAACTATTTGATCGTCCAACACTATTATACTATAAAATAAATTTATTTTAATGTAGGAATCATTTTTATTAAAATTGACTGCCATAAATTATTTTACAGTTGAAAAGATAGAATTTAAACATTTATTATTTTTTAATTAATAGCCCTATTATTTATATTCTTTATAAATTTTAAAAAATCCCTTTTCACGTTAATTTCGCGTTTATTTTTGTGCGGACTCTTCACGTATTTTAACTGATTGTTAGAGAGCAGAACCAGGTGGGTTATATGTATGTACAATTGTGGCTATTACAAAAAATTGTAGTGTCGCATCGTAAAGTTTAAGTTTTTTCAAAGAATAAAATAAAATTTTTATTTTTATTGTGTGTTAATTATAAGTTTAATAAGTTGAATTTCCGGCAAAATGCGTTTGATGAAGGAGCAGTAAGAGTCCAGCAAGGCCGAGACGGCCTTCTTCGTTTCAAAATTAAAACTGTAATTTGTAACAGATTTTACTTTGCATTCCTTCTGCACACTTTTTTAAGTCCTGTGGAATTCATCTTATAATTTAAAAGAATTTATGAATTTTCATAGTCCGAGCCGGAGTAAAGTTTGCAATTAGGTATCTATTTTTTGCGCTTTTTTTTTATGTTAGCTTGTGATTATAATTTAATAAATAAAAAATTATTCGTCTGAGGCAATTCGTTTAAACTATTTTATGTAACTTTTATGAAATTGTATGAGTAACTTGTTCATGTTTTTCCGCTCCAGCACATATGTATATAGTTATTATTTTTATTTATTTTTTAATGTTTTTATTGGGGGTTTATAGGCATAATTAATTGACGTAGCAAAGCAATTGAAGCTTAGGTGTGGGACAGTATTTGTCTTGCCAGTTCTTTTTTTGTTTTATTTCATAAGCTGACTTTCTTTGGCCATAGAAGAATCGCTTGCGGCAATGTGTTTTTTAAAATTCAATTATCGTTTTAAATACAAAAAATTTAAGGCTTGATAAAACAGCTCTTTGGTTAAGGTATATTTATTAAGTCCGCAAACTTTTTATAAATTAATGCTTTTTATGCTCGCATAGAATCTCATATTTAAAAATGTTAGCAAGTATAGGCATAATTAAATGATGCAGCAAAGCAATTGAAGCTTAGGTGCCGGACTGAATAATTTTTTAATCTAGAAATATGAACAAAATAACAAAAAAACCATAATTACCCAGAAAAAAGAACGGCCAAAAACGTTAAAAACTTGGCCAAAAAAATGAATTTAATGGTAAAATTTAAAAATTTGTTATAATATGCAATTTAGTTAATTAAAATTTTCTAAAAATAAATTGTTTCAAATATTTACAATCGGAACATTATTATAAAACGCAAGCTTATCAACAGAATTACGCAATAACTAAAATAAAACGTCTACGTAACAACAAATTTAATTGAATTATTTTTAACCGATTTATTAACCATTTGTGTAAAATTGGCTGAATGCTGACAAACCAATTCATTGATTTTTTCGGGGAGGGTACACAGACGATCATCTTTAGTCGATGCTCATTGCCTCCAACAAAACCAATCAATTTGATTTTTCGCTTTTCTTTTTTTATTTAAAATATTGTAAATTTTTGATGAAAATCTAGTTCAAAGATCTTTATTTGTTTAAAGCAATGCTTTTAAATTAAGGTGTTTTAGCCTCATTTGTGATTAATATTTTGTAAATGATTTTAGCTATATGTTACGAAAAGAGAATGCCTTAAAAATTTTCAATTAGAACAACTTTTTTAGTCAATATAAATAATTATTAGAGATTTTTGCTTTTGCACAATTTCCTATAATTCTTGTTTTACCAGAAATGATATCACGCATTGCTGGGGAAGTTAAATAAATACGTTAGATTGCGATATAACAAAAAAAAATCCGATTGAAAATACAAAATAATTATATCAACCTAATAAAAAAAAAATTAAAAGCAAATTGTGTATTTATTGTAATGGATAATTTACAGTTTAGTTTGATTTATAGCTTTTTAAAGGTCTACCTAAATCTTATAAATTTAATAATAATATTTAACAACCTACTAAAAAATTATTTACACTTAGTTTCAAAAACATTTTAACAACAACTTTTGAAATAATATTGATATAAAGGTCAGTTAATTGCGCTACGATTGAACGAAAAACAAAAAAGATGAGAGAGAGCCCAGTCAAATTCACATTAAAAATCTTATTTTTCATTGTGATAAATAAAAATAATAATTAAGTGCAAAGTTTAAAAATAAAAAAATTGTTACGAAGAAAAATAAGAAGTAAAATTAACTATTATTTAAATGAACATTAAACTTTTTTTAGCAATAAAAACTAAGCATTTAGTTACAAAAGTTCCCTGTTGGGCTTTGCAGTGCTATATTTATATATTACATAATTTTTAATTTAAAAAATGGAATTTAATCATAAAATAATTTATAACTGAAATTATCAAATCACCACGCAAAAATGTAAATTTATATAAATGTTTAAAATCTACAAAAGTTTCCAAGATAATCGTTTTATCCAAATTGTTTTAAGCCAAATAAATATTTTAATTTGAAAATTGCTTTAATTTTAATTAGGTGGTTTATTTTGAGATCCAAATTTAAATACTGTGGAGAAAATTTTTTTCGACAATGCAAGCAGTTATTGAATCTATTTTTAAGCTTCTGTTGGTAAAACAATTAACAAAAGAATTTCTAAAAAAACTTATTAAAAATAAATTTAATCGCAAAAGTAAACAAATAAGCTCTAAATAAAATGCGTATTGATCACGTTGTCTGTGCAAAAAGTAGGTCTTCGTCAAGGCACATTTAATCAGAAGACTGGTGATCAAAAATCTATTTTAAAATACCAACTACAGTTATAAGTCAGACTAAAATTTCTATTGCTTTTAAAAAGGGAAATAATCTTTTTTTTAATTTTTGTTACGTTCCAGAAGATTCGGCGCTACACGTTAAAGATAATGCCTCCCCATAATACGATCAAACGTTGCCATGTTGGTATGAAGCGAAATTCCAAATACATTGAATTTAATGGAATATTTAAATGTTTTAATAAAAATTGCATAAAAAGTTTAAAGTAAGAAAAGCTAAATTTAAAATTAAAATAACTTTTGGAAAGGGACAAACTGATGGTTCAATTTAGAAAAACTATTAAACTTTGAATTTTCGAGTTGAAAATAAAATATAAAATTACTTAAAAATCACAAACAAAATAAAATAATAAACTCTAATATTTAAAACATATAAAAAATTCAAACTACATTATGCATTTAAATAATCTCTTATAAATGTCAGTTACAAAGATTGACTCTGCAATTTGATTTAATAGCTACGCCGAAACATATAAAACAATGCGTTGTCAGCTTTTCCATTATTCATTTGACAAAATAAAGCTCAAATTATAAGATTTATTAAACAAATCAAAGTTTGAAAAACCTAAAAAAATGATTATTTTGGTCTTTATATTTTATTATGTTGAGATTTTGCAGCACCATTGTCATTATGCAAGCTACTTCCGCGAATAAAATGCCGCGCTTGATGCTGCCATCTAGATGTGAAATAATTTCTTAATTAAGATATAAGGATGATTTATTTTCATATTAATTATGTTTATGTAATCAGAATCTCCGATCAAAAAAAAATTTAAATAAATTAAAATCTTTTATATTTAAAATAATATATAAATATTATTTATCGCTCGACCCTTCAAACAGAATCAGTAGAATTTTTTAATTAATTTATTTGTGATACCAAATAATTATTAAAAAATAATAAAGAAATAAATTAAATTAGATATAACGACTTTATTAAATTAAAAAATAATTGTAATATGAAAAATAACAGCAATTTATAAGAATATCCGGACAAAAAACAAACAGCTGGCTCGCCCCGTGGTCTTTGAAGAAAAATATACAAATAATAATTGCAATTAAAATACAAAAATTCAAAGCATACTAACGAGCCCAAATCAACAGACAGCTGGTGTATGTCATATAAACAAAAATTGTGATAAAATATAAAGGCAAATTATAACTCCCAACCTATTAAATCCAAATTTACAATTCAAAAGAAATTGATAATATAGGAATATGAATGAAATACAGTTTTAAACAATTTAAAAATTTGGTCAAGCAGTTCGTAATTCAGTTCTGTAAATTATAAATCAATAAAAAAATAACAAAAATGTTAAAACAAGCCTTTTGCTGCGAATGGATCCAGGTTCAAAGTCGTTGGCATAGTTATTTAACTCTTATAGTATTTAAAAAGAATTCATTAACATGACGATTTTTGCTTAAAATTAAAATAGGAATAAATATGAACTTACATAAATGAGTGTAAATAAAAAATACAAGAAAAATTTTGTATTAGCTGTAAAATCCAATTAAAATTTTTAAACAAAAATGAATGCCAATTATTTCCATAAAAACAAAAACTTTTGTAATTAAAATAGCTAAATAAGATTCAAAAAAATTAAAATTTTAAACTAATTATTAAAGCTTATAGGTAGAAAAATATAGTAAAAGTACTCCCTTATAAAACTTACGGGAAAAACTCAGAATAAATAAAAAAGTTGAACTCATGATACAGACGCCACAAACTAATTATTAAAATAAAAACATTCAATTTATTCACTTTTTTTTAGCACTGAAACAAAAGAAGGATGGAGAACATTTTTATTAAACATAATAATTTGAAGGTTTGAAAAATAATAAAAATTTTTGTTATAAATTATACCATAAAAAACAACAGTAAATTCACATTTAATTTCTGACTTAAAACGTTAAAATCAAATTAAAACATATGCGGACAGCATTGAACTCAAGTCGTAATAACGAGCGGCTACATTTGATAAGATATTAACGAATCAAAAAGTAGTCACCGCATCACTTACAAAATATAAAAAAAACAATCATTCAGATACATAATAATTTTAATTGGACGTCCGCAAACAGTTATAATTATTTCAAAAATTAATAAAATATTATTAAGATAATGACAAATTAATTTCAGAACAATATGCAAAATATCGAAATATAAAATCAGTTTACGTATTTAAGACGGACGATTGAACATTATCACAACAACACCGCAAAAGCCAGAAGCTATAAGATATGAGCTCTAGCAAAAGCAGAGAGATTAATTTAAAATTTCTTTTTATAAACACTACAAACAATAACATCGAAATGATTTTAAAAAATAAATTAATTAATATTAAATTTAAAAAAGTTTGCTCTTCAATAACATCAACAGATGCGCCAACGTGTCCTCAAGGTGTTATGAGAAAAAAAAAGTTAAATCAAATTAAATCAAATTATTTTATACCCACACCAAAAATGCATTCTATAAAATAAATAGACTGTAAATTTATACTAATTTAATAAAGAAAAAATTCATTTATGTATTCTTAATATATTTTTAATTAATATTGTAATATAAAGAATAATTGAACTGATCAGCTTTATAAAATAAATTTTTGTCTGAAAGATATTATTTTTTATTTTAAAAGTGTCTTGGTCTTTGTGGCCGGCGTTTTTCTTCTGATTGAATTAGGAAGTGCACTCTTGGACAATTATTTCCAAACTATTTAATATAATAAAGCTATACTATATTTTTATTTAAAATAAAATTTTATCGATCCTACCGTAATGATTGAATCGCTCCTCTTTTTGGGAGGTTAAAGCAGCGATTTAGGGCATTTTCCAAGCAGTGATTAAAGATCAACTCTAAGCCATAATGGCATGTAATAATAATTGAGTTATTAAAAAAATAACTGCAAACATTTACTTAAAAATAAATAATTGTCTGAAAGATTTAAAAGTGTCTTGTTCTTTGTGGCCGGCGTTTTTCTTCTGATTGAATTAGGAAGTGCACCCTTGGACAATTATTTCCCCCTTTGATATAAAACAAAACCTAAAAGCACCATTAAACTGACAACTAAATCTAGAATAAACAACCGCGGGATTGATATATTAAAATGCTACAGCATTCGAACGCTCTTTTCATAAAAACAATAAAATTAATTTGAATAATTAAATAGATAATGAAGGATTTTTAGAGAAACACATTAGATTAACAACCCTAAATCTATATATTTTATCAAAGCAATAAAAGTAATTGTCAATCTCATACAATAAAAAGATAATTAAAAAATAAGAAATTTAAAACCAATTAATAAAGCTTCAATTACCATATACTTAATTTTTTAATAATCAAAAATCCATGATTGCTGACAATATGCCTGATCAAGAAGCAGGTCAAATACCGAGTAATTAATTAAAAATGTTTATTTAAATAAAGAATTCCAAAATATTAACTGGCAATATTCTCCATTAAAACATAATGACTACACCCGAAATGCATTTTGTAGACTCTAAAGATAAATATATAAAGAGTATCTTTAATATAATATAACAAAAACACATAAATGAAATTAAATTAAATTACATTAAATTATTGGTTTTTAACACCGGGCAATAAAAATAAATTGTACATAATTGTAAGGTTAAACTGAAGATATTTTCTTACAAATGCAAATAATTAAATAAAAGCACTTGCCCTATAAGATTATACACAAATTAGTTATATATAAATTGATATAATGTTTACAAACAAACAACTTTGGAAGTTTGGTTTTTTATATTAAAAAATAGGATTGGTTTTTATTACAAAATAATTAACAGTTGTACTTCACATGGTAGCACTTGGGCCTGGCCCAAACATCCATTTTAAGTGCTTAAACTCACTAATTAAAAATAAACAATTCGAAAACAAAAGCATTTTCAAGAAATGATTGTTCAAAAAATCATACATAAACTATGTTTCCGAGTCCACGTATCAACTAAGAGGTTGAGTCGTCTTGAAAGCCGCCGCAATCAAGTTAAACGAAGCATTGATAATTAATATAACAAAATATTTAAATAAATGTTATCAAAAAACAGTCGTTTAAATATATATTAAAAACATAAATAAATTATGTGCTATTAAGTAAAATACTATTTTAAATCAAAAAACGAATGCCTAAATTAAACCAAAAGTTAAATTAAAATCTTTACCAATCATGGTCATAAACATTCTTTATTTTATCTACAATAAAAAATAACGAATTTCCCCTAGTCAGAAAAAATACATGCCTCAAGAGATAAAAAAATCTCAAATTTTCTAACATCGAAGTCCCAAATAAAGAAGCAACCGAATTTACCCAAGGAACAAATAACCATCCGAGACACTGCTGACAAAGGATTGAACCCGGCCAAGTTAAACGAAGCATTGATAAATTAATATGAAATATTTAAATAAATGTTATTAAAAAACAGTCGTTAAATATATATTAAAAACATAAATAAATTATGTGCCTAGTTTCAGCAGAGAATATTATTTTTATTAAGTTGCGGATGAAAATAAGGACTCGTGCGGTAGGTCAGGTATATTAGAAATTCAGTCCAAAGAACGATAAATCAAAATTAATAAGGCTGGACGAAAAATGATTGTGTATTTAAAAAAAAATTCTATATAAAATTTGACAAATTACTTAAATAATAATCTTTGGCTTGAAAAAAGGAGTGAAAGCACGAAATTTAAAACAGTTCCAATGCAAAGACAGTGTACAATATGGCGCCATGTTAAAATTATAATTTAATACGTACTCTAAATGAATAAATTTAGAACATTTTCAAAGTGTGGAAAAATGAATAAATTTATATTAATACAAAACGATTTATATTAATTTTGCTGATTTTGCCAATCTTCATTAATTATTTATAAAATTAATAGTGCTTTGTATTTCTTTGTTAATTTGTAATTTATTTCATTTATTATTTATTTTATTTTTTACGTTTATAAAACTTTATAGCATTTCAGCGAGAGGGGGAAATACAGTGCAATTCAACACCGAAAACGATTTCTCGGCATTGAAAAAAAGCTCCGTGACAGCCGCAGTTAACAAACCTACTTCTCGCGTAAATTAGCTATTTAAGAAGCGCCTGGCCGTATAATGTAACATTGCATTTAATAGCAATCTTTATTCGGTAATAAAATGAAAAACTTTATAATGGTCTACTAATAATAAAATTATGGAATATTAATTGAAAATCTAAACTACACTACAAGAATTACAAAAATTATAACAAATAAAGTAATTAAGTAAAAATATCTGCAAACGATATCTAATATATTAAAAAATCTATAATTGTACATTACAGTAATTAAGCGCATAGTTGGTCATCATAACCATATTAACGACAAAGGGTATTCGTCCTTTGCAGTGATGTGTTTCTTTAAAATTATTGAAGTAATCTATTAAACGCAAGAACAAAATCTGGGGAGATCCTTTTCATTTTTCAAGGATTTAAAGTCATCAGCAACTGTTCGAAACTATCTGACGTCGATTTACCTTCTTCATACGTTCTTTAACTTCAATAAAACCTCCGAGCATTTATAATTATAACCATATAAATAAAAGAATAAAATTTATTATTTTATTGAAGAAGAAAAATAAAGTTTACCCATCACATGCTAGATGGAATTTGCGTATTTAGAAAATTTCAAAATTAATTATTTATAAAATACTAAAATAAATTAATAAATTGTTTATTCTCCAGTTCGGCGCAACCTCTACGTAAAGGATAGGTGCTGAGCCACTAAACTAAAGATTTATAATATAAATTTTGTTGAAATTAATTTTAAGCATATGTTAAATCCCTTAGATTAATTTGTATACCTTTTTATTGTTAATAGTTAAACGATTTTTGCAGTGGTTGGTGCGATCACAGATTTGGCAGTTTCGGGAGTACGTGTCTAATTTTTATTTATCTAAAAATTGTTTGAGTTGTTATGATTTTAAGCAAAAAAAACAAACTATTTATTGTATTGTCAAAACAACTCAAATTTTTTTTGAGCATTATAATTATTATAAATAAAAGTTAATAATTATGAAAACAGTATTTTTGATGTTTGTGCATATCCTAAGTCTATTTTTTGTAAAGCTTAAAAAATGGCAAATTCTTATATAAAAGTTGCACTAATTCGCAGTCTAGAAAAATCTAAATATTTATGCATTCAAACTTAGCAATTTGTGTCAACAAATAAAAGTAATAAAACATTTAGTCAACATGCAGTTCAACAAAAAAAAAACAAAGACAAAAAAAATTAAAAAGCAAATCAAATAAATATTTTAAAGAAATTAAACCAAATCCATAAAAGCAAATCGTAAGCTAAATACGGCTAATCTACTGGGTTTGCTGTTGCTTTTCGAAAATTTGCTGCCGGGATGCCCCAAAGAACCAGCACAATCCTTTCAAACATGAGATTGTTTATTAAAAAATGATTATTATTTGATCTATAATTTCTAATAGTTTGAGTTATTTGATAATATTCAAGTTCATAAAATATAACGCACTAGCAATTAATCATCTGAATTTTGTGTTAATTAAACGTATTAATTGAAAAAAATATAATCACTCAACTTATCATAAAACAATAAAATGTGTGTGACTTAAATAAAAGATTTTTTCGCTATAACTTGACAAGAAAAAATAATATGTACATAATATGTTAATTATTTTAAAACCAATTATAATTAAATTTAATTTAAACCTTTAGCCTGCCTAATAATGCGAAATGTATGAAACAAACTTTTGACTATTTAAATCTTAAATGTTAGCTCTAAAAATCAAAAAGATAAGATTCTTACAAACAAAAAACAAATCCCATTAGTATCAAATCCAGGTTCTGTCAACGATGAAGAAATTGGTTACGATATTTCTTAAAAGTTGAAACAAAATAAAAATACGATTTTGAGCCATTGAAATAAACCTTTAGTGTAAACAAATTACCTTTAGTGTAAACAAATTTGATTTTATATAAATGATAATTTGTTAATATAAAAAATTTATAAAAGAATAGGACGGCGATTACAGAAACTCCAGTGCGTACAACTCGTCACAAACATCCATCATCGTGGAATCAAGACGCCAAATCCTTGAGCAGCAAGATGTTGTCTGTGCGTTTTGTTTCAAAATTTATTTTTGCGGCCGGGACGCCCCAAAAGAACAAGCACAATCCTCAAAATTTAAATACATACCAGTGAGTCATAATGATGCATTTAAGTAATTATACATAATAATACATTTGATTTTTGTATCGATGACATAACTGTACAATAAAGCAATTTCAATATTAAATCTTATATGTTCTCTGTGGCCTTGTAAGTAAAACCTTTATAAATAAATGAACAAATTTCAGACGGCGAAATAATGAATAAGCATCTTATTTTAAGATTAAATTTTTGGAAAGTACAAACCGAACGAATGAAATAACAAATAGTGATGCACAAAACGATCAAGGAAGCATCTAAAAGCTAAAAGCCAGCGTATAAGAAAGAAATATTAATAAAATCAGAAAATGGGGTTAAAAATATAAATCTAATTCCATAAATATTTTAGGTCTTAAAATACAAAATAATATTTTAACTAATTATACCAAGAGCCAATTTTAATGCGAAACACTGAACATTTTATTTTTTTAAGAAATAGTGTGCTAAAAAGAGAGAGTCAGATGACGAGAGTAATTTGGGCATAACGCACCCCATCTAAAAATTATTTTAGTTAACTTTTTGAACATTTTATTTTTTGAAGAAATAGTGTGCTAAAAAGAGAGAGTCAGACGACGAGAGTAAATGGACATAACGCACCCCATCTAAAAATTATTTTAGTTGACTTTTTTGAACATTTTATTTTTTGAAGAAATTGTGTGCTAAAAAGAGAGAGTCAGACGACGAGAGTAATTTGGACATTACGCACCCATCTAAAAATTTTTTATTTGACTTTTTTGAACATTTTATTTTTTGAAGAAATTGTCTGCTAAAAGAGAGAGTCAGACGACGAGAGTAATTTGGACATAACGCACCCATCTAAAAATTTTTTTATTTGACTTTTTTGAACATTTTATTTAGTTCAAAGTTGTGTGTCTTAATTATTTAATGTTACAAAATCCAGAAAACCCGCGTTTTTCATCCCTAATATTCTATGAAAGCTTGAAATCAATTAAAACAAATATTTCAATATCAGAATTAATCTATAAATAAAATATAATAATTTAAATGGCAAAGTATGTCTCAACATCAAATTCAGATTATAAGTAATATTATCAGCAAAAGTAATTTCTATTTATGTTAAATAATTTTATAATAAAAAATTATTCATTTTGAATTTTATGTTAAAAGTATTGTTTAATTTAATTCGAGAAAGCTTCGCGAGAGATAACCGGGCAAAAGCAATTTAGTAATAAGTAACATTAATTTTAAAAATTAAAACTTTTTAATATATATCCAAAAAGCATATAAATAATTTATCATGAAAATCTAAATATTACTTTTCATCTTAAGAAACTAAAAAGTATTTTTTTTTGTTAGACTGCACGTCGTTAAAAATACACAAATTATAAAAAAGCATGCAAAAATCATATCGTTTTTTTAATATTGAAAAAAACATTGATTTAAAAACTTACTATTACTGTTAAACCACAAAATAAATGAATGGAAAAAGTCCCCTATAAAATTATTTAATCGTTGGATTAAAATAGTATAAAAAAATTTCGGCCAAGCTCCAGACAATTAAATAAAAAATCACAACCTACGTGCCGCATCGAAATCAGGACCGCACCCGAAGTCAAAGAGCGCGTAAAGCGAATAGGGACATTCCCCTCATCAGCGACGGGGGGATTAACCCTAACCCCGCTAATGCAAAAAATAAAGATGCACAATTACAAAAATATAATAAATTAAATACTAAAATCATCACAATAAATCGACATATTTGAATGTAAAAGACAGAAATCCGAGAGACCAATCTATAAAGCAAAATTTAAAAACATATAATTGTCCTGCCTCGCAAAATGCTATAAAATACATTTTTAAACTAAATTCGCGCAACAGTCAGTTGAAATTGAAGCATTCAGTTATTGTCTAAAGTTCAACTTACATTATAATCAATGTCGAATAAAATTTTTAAAATTATTTTATTGCCCAAAAAAATAAACTAAGAAGAGACTTTAAGTGTGGAATCAAGGCATGACGGTGTTGTGATAAACTTTAATTAAAAATTGAAAACAATTGTTACCTTATTAAATAAAAGGATTAATCAAGAAGTATTAAAAAATATTTAATAAATAATTTTAATTCAAAAAGAATAAAGAGCGGATAATCGATTGTGCAAGCTTAGTGAATATTCGGGCAATCTTGCCACAGGGAGGAACACATCTGCGCTATGCTTGCTTTATTGGATTTAAAATAGACTTGTTTAGTAAAAATAACATCTAAGGAAAAAGATTAACAAAAATATAGCAATACCTAATCAAAAAGACACAAAATCATATGTATAAATTAATATTCAAGTATTTAATAAAATTATGTAATTAATCCAAATAGTAATTAAAGAACTAAAAATTATTGATAAAACATAATACACAAAGTTTAATGCATTTAAACAATTTAATCAAAAAAATAAAAAATTTACTTACATACTTTATGCTAGAAAACTAATTTAAATTGCTTCTTAAAAATATTATCATTATTATATTATTAACGTATATCATAGCAAAATAGTGCTCATTTCAGGAAAATTTAATCGAAACAACCTATAATTATTTTAATTTAAATCATGACAAAATTTAACGAAGAATACAAATTTTTGCAACAATTACAGTACAAAATCAAATGGCGACATCAAACAAGGAGATTAAAACAATAAATACTTCATTTCAAATATTCTTATGTGATAAAGAATAATTGTAAAAAAAATTAGTTTTAATTTCTTAATATCTCGATACAATAAAAAGAACATCAGATCTGGATAGCGCCCAGAAAGGTGTCTGAAGATGTAAACCGGTAGCTTTTTTTTGATTAGAAAAAATAATTATTAAACTCATAAATTCAGCGTGCCCAAGTAAAGTTTACCTTACCTATAATTTTTTAATCTACTTATGCAATTCTAAGGAAATAATCCTAGAAATTACGCAAAATGTGTTAAATTTGGGGTAAAATCAATTGTTTATTTTTCAAATTTTTTTAGCTTTAGAATGCCAGTTTAGCTTTGACAGACCTTTAAATTCTTGAGTACTTTGAATAAAGTCATTCGTTTAAATTATCGGTAGTAACCTTCGTTCATACAGTCTCGGCATTTTGAGTATTCATTGAAGATTTTTATTCAAATATTCAACGAATACACCAGATCAGATGCCCGACACCCTTAAGAATCTTTTAAAGAGTTTATGTTTTTAAGTAATACCTTTCATTATGAACCGTAACCAACGTCATGGGTGGGTCAATATAGTGCCCCTGACCCGGGCTGGATGATCCGGGGGTTTTTTTCGTAATTATTATCATATTTTGCTAAAAAAAGGATTAAAAAAATGTTGATCAAAACTTTTAATTTAGACAATTGCCGAGTGCCATCGTATTTGTAATTCAGCAACGGCAAGTTGCCCCCCACACAATTGTCGTTAGCCTCAATACATAGGAAATCAAACTAACGGACACTTCTCTTTACTATTTCCATTTGTACCCATATTGCTCGCTTTTGCAAAGTTAATTTATAAGTCTTATCATTTTTTTGGGATTTAAATCGATTATGATAATTTTGAATTAATTTTTTGTTTCAATTTAAAAATATGTTTCTGATTTGGTCAATAAAAATTTATTTTTGTTAGCATTTTTCCAATTTAAAAAAATGGCATTGAGTATATTTTTAATTTTATTCAATTTAAAAATGATCGACAATTTTTTAATGCCTAAATCGGCGGTTTTTGTAATTTATGTGTTTCACAACTAAAAATTTTGCTCTAGCGATTGAGCTAAAACTAGATTTCAACTTGTACTCCGAGTCGAGTTATTTTCGTTTGAATGTGTCATGGTCGGAATTTCATTCCACTAGTGGAATTTAAATTGTTTTATTTTTATTTTGATTGAAGTGTTTTTATTTTAAAATGTTTCAAAATATTTTGTTCGCAAAGTAGAATGTTAAATCGTTTGAGTAGGTTAAAAACATTTTTAATTTGTTTAGATGTTATTTATTTTATTCCTAATAAATTAATTATTATAAACCTAGATTATAAATTATCAAGGTACTCGATTTATTTTGTTTAATTGGTTGTGTTATAATCGTTCAAATTATACATGGTGGTTGTGCTACTTTTTGTTATCAACAATTTTTTTAATAAGTTATTCGTCTGTCACAATATTTGCAGAGTGGCTCTGGCTTGTCTTAAAAAATAACAATCTTGTTTTATATTGTTAAACGATGATTAAGACATCTGTTAACTACATTTTTAAATATAAGTTTTGGACGGTAAAATTTTTAAATAAATATATATTTAAAACAATATTTACTTTCTTATTGAAGAAAACAATAATCATTCTATGAACACGAATTTTATAAAAAAAAATTAATATTACTCATTAATAATAAAATGATTCGACCCTAAAACAAGTATAATTTTGTTGAAGGTGCAAAAATGGCACTTGAATCAGTTTCATGATCAGCTCGAAGAATTGTTGAAATAAATTGAAGGGTGGTATTGTTACAAATTTCTTCTCAAATGTTGTACCTGGCACAATCAACGGTTGCAAATTGCCCTCCCCGCATCCCAAACCGTTGTCCCTGACTCAATCAACAGTTCAAACTTGCCCTCCCCGCATCCCAAACCGTTGTCCCTGACTCAATTAGCAGTTCAACTTGCCCTCCCCGCACCCCAAAGCGTTGTACCTGGCCTCATTTTTGACTCAATCGGTTCCAAATTGGCCCCCCCGCATCCCAAATCGTTGTACCTGGCTTCACCCCCAACTGCACACCCCGAACCCCAAACTAGGTAGCGAAGCTCGATAAGCGCGTTAGCGCTTTACTAGCACACTGAAAGCGTTGTACATCACTCCACTAGTTTGAGTTTCGCACCGAAAAAGGAAATCTCACGCCGGCGCGCCGGAGGCGCGCTCGAAGTTGTGGATTCTGCTATCCCCGAACCCCGAACCGTTGTACACGGCGCAATCAACGGCTAAACTGCTATCCCCGAATCACAAGCCGTTGTACCTGGCTCAATCAGCAGTTCAAAACTGCACACCCCGAACCCCAAACTAGGTAGCGAAGCTCTACAAGCGCGTCAGCGCTTTAAGAGCACACAAAATAGCGTTGTACGGTACTCCACTAATGATGCATCTAACAAAAGTTACGTGCATCGAAGTGCGTGTCAATTTTTACTGATATTTATCGACACGATTCCATTAATTTAATGTCTTCTATCCTATGTCCGTTTTTGCAAGATTTGGCATAGCTGCAGGACAATGAAAAGTCGGTTTTTTCTGGACTCATAGCCAACGACCAAGCAAAGTGGCACGTGTTAAGCTAAAACCAAATGGCATGAACACAATTCTAAGTAAATAAGCAAACTTAATGTTTATTAGAAAGGTAAACACCAAGTTATACAAACAAATATACATACTAGAAATTCCACAAAAATTTTCAAAATTTAAATACCAATGATAAATTAAAAATGATTAATCTTTAGTATTAAATAAAAATAATTTCAAGAAACAAAGATAAATTGTAAATGTAAGATTGTTCATTGCCACAATAAATATTATAATTAGAATTGGAAATCGGGTAATTCTGGGAACGAAAACGGAAATTAAATTTCGTTGCAAATATTTTTATGTATTTAATAATTTTTACAATGAAAGTGTGATTTGCTATACAGAAGCTGAGACGGGCAGAAATACGCGCCTCACAATGATCTACTATTAATTATAATAAACAATTAATTAAGTCAAATAAACCTTTAAAAAATTTTAAAAAACCGTGCAAAGGACATCCAGGTTGGTTTCTCCCGCGAGGCGTTGAACACAGAGTCTGTATTTTCCATTTTTTCAAAAAAAGAAATGAACCTTTTCTAAACCAAATCTAATTTTATTAATTTCATATCTAAAATTAAAAAACCAAAACATCCGTAAAGATATTTTAAAATGATTTTACTTATTTATATAAATCCAAATTGTGCCCAGATCTGCGCTCGTATTATTTATAAATCTTTTTCATTTAAAAAAAGAATTAACGCTATCGTCACTTTCATTATTTTCAAATACAATTAATAAAAAATTTTATAAGGTAAATTTTATACAATCCTTAGAAACAAAATTTATGCATAAATAGAATTAAATATTTCCAAAAAATTTCGACTGATTTGATAATAATTTTAAGCAACAAAGAATCAGAAACACAAAACTCTCTTCTATTTGTCGGAGTACATGTAACTAGGGATTTCCTGTCTCGATGCAACTAATTTGTAAGCAAAAAATAATTTCATTTGGGGAAGCTTCGCGAGAGATATAACACACCATTTACTTCTGGTATAAAAAAACATTGTCATCAAATAAAAGAGTTAACATTTAATACGTGTTGGCAATTTAAGCGTAATATTTACTTTGATGCTTTATTAAATTTCAGTTGACTGTTTTGGCGTTATGTAAAGTCACAAAATAAAATAAATAGAAGACTAGATAATTTTTGTTATAAATTATACCATAAAAACAACAGAAAATAAAATACATTCAAATTTAATTACTGACTTAAAACTAGGGTTGTACGGGACCGGTTCCGGGACCGGGACGGGACGGGATTTCCCGGGTTTTTCAGGTCCCGGTCCCGGTCGGGACGGGATTTTTGAAAAATGAAAAATCCCGGTCCCGGTTTTTTGGTCCCGCCGGGACCGGGACCAACCGGGAAAAAAGTACACCCCTAATGATGGCATCTCGAGCGACAATTTCAGCCATTTTTACTTAGGTATCCCAAGTCGGTCGATGGCGTAGTGGTTTGTCTTTAGGATGAGTCTTATGTTATGTGTTGGGTTCGAACCCGCTTGAGTGTAAGTACTAATTTTTTGTTTTCCCCTCTACTCAAATAGGCATCCCCTCATTAATAAGATTTTTTAAATAAATATTCTAATATTTTTAAATTAAAAATGCGCGCAAAAAAAGAATAGATACAAGAATTTTTGAAATAAATTCATCACGTCTTTGTGAATTTTTGCTTCAATTTCCTTAACAAAGATTGCCAATTTTTGTAAAAATTTCTCCGGCGGCGCCAGTCGGCACCGCCGGACATCCTCCACTCTTACGTAAACCAGTTTTTTTCTCTGAAATTCCGAAGCAAAATTCATAATTTTGCTAAAATTTTGATGAAATTTCTTTAACAAAATTGAGTCAAAATTTCAAAAAAATTTTCTCGGCGGCGCCTATCGGCACCGCCGACCCCCACCCTCCCTAAAGTAAAGCAGAATCTCAAAAAAAAAAAAGAATGATGATGACAATGACGTCGAAGATCAAGAAGATCAACAATATGTGTTGCCGGAAAATTAAAATTTTTTAGTGTTTGAGAAAAGAAAAATTTTTCCCTTGAAAAGTCCCGGTTGGTCCCGGAACCGGTCCCGGTCCCGGTTGAAAATCGTGGTCCCGGTCCCGGTCCCGGTTTTTCTGGTCCCGGTAAGTCCCGGTCCCGGTTTTTCCCAAAAATCCCGGTCCCGTACAACCCTACTTAAAACGTTAAAATCAAATTAAAACATATGCGGACAGTTTACTAAATAAACTTTGGCTGTAAGAAGCTGACAAATAAAAAAAAATTAGACATAAAAATGTTTTTAAAATGCAATAAAGCAGAAATCTGCTATGAATAATCATGAATATTTTTTACTTGAAAGATTGAATAATTAAATAAACATTATTTAGAAACATTAGCAGCTGTTGTTAGCATTCGTTTTGCGGTGGCCCTAAAATATACTTTTCAAACTTGGATAACTACCGATTTTGTGCTACATAATTTACAGACTTTGATACTCTAACATCGGGATGATTATAAAAAATGCATTTTAATATTAAATTAAATTCAATTCGCGTCATCGACAACGATGCTCGACGATGATCATCCTTAATTCCCCCTATATCTGCTTAAAAACAAGTGTTGTAATTGCGCAATAAAGTCTTAGTAAAAAGTAAAATAAGATTCAAACTTTATTTATGAATTTTGATTTTCCTAATAATAAAATAATGCGAAAAACAGTTTGATCTACTCTTGAATAAATTTAATTTTCATTAAAAAGATAAAAGTTGTTTTATTATTCAGTAAACTCTAAAGCATTTAAATAGGCTTAATTAAGATTTTTTACAATAAATAATAACGGAAAAAGAATTAAAGCTTTGACACAATAACTAAGATTGTTAATAAAATACAGTTTGAAAATGTTTGATAGCACTTCAAAACAAGTTCAATAAAAAATGACTGTTAAACATGAACTTTTCCTAGGGATTTTCTTTTTATTTGATTGAATTTTTATTTATTTAATTTTATTTTTATTTTTTTTATTTAATTATGACGCGGACCTTGGCCGGGCAAGCCTTCTCTTGGCCGGGCCAGCCCCCTCCGCGGCTGGGCAAGCCCTTTCCCGGGCTGGGCAAACAGGGTCCGGAGAATTGCGCATCAGCAAAAAAAAACAACACGGAGAATTGCGCACCAACACGGAGAATTGCGCACCGCGGGTCAAAATTTGTGAAAAAAATATTTGATGCGCTGATTGAACCCTTAAGACCCACAATATCGACTCTCAACCCGAACCAAACCGGGCAAATAATAGGTATATCATTTTGAAGCCCACATTCTAGTGCATCTCCTACCACAAAATCTTTCCGTTACTCAACCATAAAATTTTCACCATAAAAGTTGGCGTCAAATAAAATAAATTTTTCCATATTCAACAATCATATCGACCTCAAGTCGAACTTTATTAGATCAATTATAAAATGCATAAGCAAATACAGAATATGATTAAATTTGAGTGAACCAAATTCAAAAATAATAAAATCTGGAGAAAATAAAATGTAAGCTAAAAAATAAATGAAACAGAATTATTGAATCGACGAAACATTACTAATGTGATGCACATAAAAAGGGCATTTATAAAATAAATGTTAAAAGGTTAGCAATCGATAAATGTTAAAATGTCTAAACGAAAGGACCGTATGTATACAACCCAGCAAAATAACATTAACTAATTTTATCAAAAAATGAATAACAAAAACTAATTTTTGGTGCTTGTACTTTCATGGAATATTGAGGAAACATTTATCGATATCGAGAAATAAAGTATTTTTATTTTAATGTAAACAGGATATGGATTCCTTTTTAAGATACATAATATTTAACCATAAAAAGTATATAAACATTTTTTTAATAATAACGCCAAACACGACCGAAAACAAAGTTACTATTACAAAAGATAAATATATTTTTTAATTATGGACTTAAAAGCGATACTGAATCGGCATATTTATAGTATTTAAAACCTTTTTATATATAAATAATAAACCCCAAATGTAGTTGTATCTTAATAAATTAAAACGACCATATAATAAAAGCAACTCTGCAGGTCTTATTATAGTTAAGCATAAAGATAAAAATGATAAAACTAATTCATTTGAAAAACAATACGCCAAAACCCCTTTAAATAAAATGTTTTTCCAAGAGAGTTTTGCCTAACAAATAAGCTAAAATTTAACTAATTTTTATTTTTTCTTTGTTACCCCATGTGCCCCTAAATTTAAGTAAATATTATTTCTATAGATCGCAAATTTAGAAAAATGACCCGAAAGCAAAAAAGAAGCCAAAAGCTTCGCAAGGCCAAGATTTAAAATAATTTATTGTAAAATAATAATCAAATTCACTCCCATAAAATTATTTCGACAACCTAATTTATTTCCATTAATAATTGATCAAAATTTAAAGCAATTTGCTTTATTAAAACATCTTCTCGATGAATGGGAATTGGAGGGAAGCGTAACTCTGACACAGTCCGTGTTAAAAAGTTAACAAAATATTACGTTATTTTTATCCATGGAATTATTACAAAAATATGAAAATTAACTTTTTTTTATTAATGAAATACTTTATTAATATAATTGTAGCAAAAACAATAATTTGAAATTATCTAAACATTTTAATTATTCTAAAAGTTTCTTTCATTCACTACTACCTGACAGCTTACAATATTCTTTCATCTTCACAAATATCAAATTACAAATCAAATAAAATATGAAGTTGAAAAGTTACACACTCGAGAAATATAAATTTGAAATAATCATTTTATTAAAATATTTTGCCTAAAAATAAAATACAAACCTTAATTTTTTAAATTAAAAGTGTTTCTTTTATTTTTTGTTGCTTCATTTGATTCTATTTGATGTGCAGACCGTGCAAAGCCCGATTTACAAAAAAAAAGTCGTACACCAACATAAACTGTATCGCTTCGTGTTCTTATTATATAATAGAATTAAATGTCACTACAGCTCAACAGTCTTAATTTTAATCGATGTTTTTTATTAATTATATTGAAAATGCTCATAAGAAAATAATAAAATTAAAGGCGGGTTGGATTGAGCAACAGAATATTCAAATAAAGGATTTAGTTCACCACATTTAAGCATAAAACAAAACAAAAATTTATAGCGATTTAGTGATTTTCGAGTCTCGGCGACTCCGCAAAAACTGTATTATATAACAATAAATAATATTTAAAAATAGAAAATAATTAACAAAATTAAAAATAATTGTGAGTCAAAGAAAGTAATAAAAATACAAATTGACAGGTTAATTTAAGGGTTTCGTTGTGATTAAAGCAATTTTAGCATAAAATTTTGCAATAATAATTTATTATCGGCAAATTTTGCTTTAATTCGGCTTAATTGGTTGATATGATTATAATTGTTGATGAATACCTTTTAATAAGTCTATGATTTTAAGTATTATTTTTGAATCTGTCTGCATTTATTTTTATTAATTTATGTAATATTCATACAATCTAATCTTTGAATATAATAATACAAAGATTTGGTTTTTTATTTTGTTTTTACCAAAATTTAATTTATATTATTTTTCATACCTTTTGGTTTTAAAAAACAAAATTTTAACATATTTAAGTGCCACTTTTAATAGAATTACTATTTATTTTTGTTATCAAATGCTTTCCTTGTTTTAGGCTTAAGTTATTAAAAAAAATTAAATCATTAAATGAATTTATTAAAGGTGAACTTACCTATTATTATTAATACATTTTAAGAGGTTGTTATGTTTGCAAATTTGTAAAAATTTTTAATATGGGCATTTCTTCACCTAATTATTAATTTGGATTTGGATTTTTCATCACGATTTAAACATTTGAATAGGCAACTATTTAAAGATAAGGAAAACAAATCAAGACTTTATGACAAGACCTATACTGAGAAAAAAAATTAATAAGTTTAATTTATAATTACTTGATAAATGCGCTAATTTAATTTTTGTGTCTAATTCCGTAAAGAAACAAAAAGCAATAATATCTGTATTTCATCATAACCCAGCTAAATTGATAAAGCCAATATTTAAAATATGCTAGGTCAATTCTGACAAGTGTTGGTTCGAATAAGAATTTAAATTGTCATTACTAATGAGTAAAAATATTAAATATTTTCAACATGCCCATTTTGATTTTTCTTCTGATTTTTTTGAGTTTTACTGGAGAATTAATTCTTTCTTTTAATTAATATATTATTTGAAAGATAAGTTTGGATTGTTGCGCCTGTTTTTTATATACAATGATTATCTGAACTTTTTTTAGCAACTTTTTGCTATTTAATAGTAAAATATTTTTTTAATGTTTGAAATTTTATTTTCTTTATTCATCGGGAGAAATTCTATTTTTGATGAATAATGGCCTCGCTTTTTCATAATCCATTATTATTTTGTTGGCATTGTCTTTTTAAATTTTTTACTTCATTAATTTTGTTGCTTAGAAAATTTAGAACCAAAAAATCTACAAAAAGTCTTGTATTTAATAAATATTCTATTGTTTTACTTTCACTATCTTTTTATACGCTGTTTTATGCACCTTCCAGTAGCCCGTCAAACAATCTTCGACTTGGCACCCGCATAGTCTCAAAGGCATTGAGGTGGAAACCAATCCCGGTATTTAATTAATCATTACAGATCTAATAAAAGCAAAAAAAACAAAACTAAAGAACAAGTCTTTAAACAGTAACCCCAAAATAAAACATATTAATAAAATAAAAATGTTGTACAACGACTATAATATATTTCATTTATTGTTTTGGTTTTATTCCTATTAAACCTTCTTAGTTTGATTAAAGATGTTTAGATTTTTTCTTTCTTGCTACAATATTCTAATTAATTAAATTGATTAAATCAATAGTTGCTTAATTTTTCCAAATTAATTGTTTTAAAAAAATTAGTTATTAATAATTCGACTAGAATTTAAAAAAATCTTTGCATTCAAAAACAAATTAGTTAGGTAACTCTTTAAATTTTCAAAAAAATTTGTAAAATTAATTCAAATCTATTATAAACAGAAACTATGATTATTTTTAAAATATTTATTTTTTATGAGAATATCCATGACAATAAAACATAATTCACAAAATTTGACACCAATTAGTCAAAGATAAACGAAAAGACATTTTATGCTAATCTTTAAGTTTAATGACTAGTTGTGATAAATGAAAATAAAATAAAACTAAATGGTGCTGCAATAAAATTTTTTGTATTAATAATTACAATTTAATTTAAAAATCCAACTGGCTTATCGAGAAAGTAATTTTAAATTAAATCAAACCTATAATTAACCATAATAAAAATGAATCTTTTGAAAGCCTGATTGGCTTAAACTTCGACGTCAACGGGACAATGTTTTAAACCACCAATTTATATTCAGCAATTAATGTGATATTCAAATCTTTAATTCTGCCCAGATATAAAAAACAGCTCATAACATTTTGTGAGGAAAGTTGGACACACGCACATAAAATATGAGGTAATGGTTCATATTTTCCAATTAATAAAATAGAAAATAATAATGAGCTTCGTTATATTAATAAAATTAAATGTGGATTCAAACAGTTGAGCAAATTTAAAATTTTTAAAATTAAGCTAAGATGATAACAAAAATTATATGAAAGAGTTTAACTAAAACAAATAATATAAAAAATAATAAATAAAATCTTTTATATTTAACAATAAGATTTACTCAAACAAAGAATTTAAATATTAAAACAATTATAAATTGGCATTAATATCATCTATTTGTAACAACAGCACAAAGTTGTTAAAAAGTATTCGTAATAATACAACATTCAAGTTTTAAAAATGGAGGAATTAACGCTTAATATACTTATATAATGCCACTAGTTTTTAAAATATTTTTTATATCAAATATTTAGTCAAAGATTACGAAAACGAAGAAATGTGACAAGATTTATATTTAAAATACAGAAGATAACACTTTAAAAATTAAGAAATGCTCAAATATTAAATAAAAAATGGCATTGCCAAAAAACGAAAAGTTGGGAAATTAATGAATTTCTATCTCCAATGACTCTAATATCTTTCCCGCAAGGAAAACTAAATTTCACACGAGAATGAGAATCCATAACTAAACTACTTTTAACTAAAAAATTAAAACAATTTTTAATACACTAACAAATTAGCACCTTAAATAAATTATCCAATTAATATGTTCTAAATGCCCATTATCATTGTAACAAACTAATAAAAAAATTTAAAAAAAACTAATCTTCAAAAATAAAATTAATATACAATTTTTTTATTACAAAAAAAAATTATAATAAAAGAAGAAACAAAAAGCATCGCACTATATTTTAAATTATCAGATCACTGTGTTCGCACAAAACGTCAAACCGTCGAGTTTATAAAAAAGCTAATTGTTATTAAATCTGTATTAAAATGCTAAAATTATTAAAATTTAAATAATAATTGCAAAATCCATTGACATGAAAGAGATGACTTATAATAAGGTAAAATTATTAAAGTATTGAAAAACTGGCACTACATCTGAAACAGTCCTCGGCAATGTAAAAAAAAATTGTAAAATTACAGATTATGCTCATTACGATTCGTTGTTTTTCTAATTAAATAAAACACTAATTAAATTAAACGAATTGATGCTCATTAACACCAGCGATCCTGCGATCCTTTGTTGCTCATTGACTTTCTCATAAACATTAAAAAATTGCAAATATTATAAGATGGACTTAGAAATAGAAATATTAAAGTTTTCCAGAAACAGAAAAAGAAAAATAAAGATTAATTAGACAAAATAAAAGAAAGAAAACAATGCGAAAGAAATACTAATGTTTTAACTTAACACCTATAATTTTTTAAAGATTTTGTTTAAAAAAACAAACACAACATACTAAAATAAAGTTAATTATCGGATGTTGCCAAGAGATCAATATTTAGAAATAACTTTTAAACAAAAACGCGATCTGGCATTATGTTATTTCTTAATCCTTAATTTATTTCCGAGAACTTTAAAAAATCGCCCTAATACACCACAATTCGAACAGAAATAGGCAAAGTACAAGTCGAAATATCGCAGACATGGCAACTGGAGTGCTGACAAAGTTAGTAGCATCTATGAATGATTGCCCGCGAATAAGTCAGGAGGACAATGTGTTAACAAATAATTGTTATTTGGTTTAATATAATTGAAAAAATTGCAAACAAAAACCAAAATCTTTAAAAAACGATTATTATAATTTAAAATTCCGATTATAACTGGTATATGCTTATGTAATTAGTCTCATGAAAAATATTGGTCTCAGCATAGTGACTAAATTTAATAGCAGGCGAAAAAACAAAAAATAAATTATTAAGCAACACTGAAACGTTATGACTTACCGATTGAGCGAACTTAATGCGCCGATGAATCCAAATTTTTTGTAGAGAAAATAAAGTAAATTTAAAATAATTATAATTGCTTTTCAGTTAATTGAAACTTATAACCTTAAAATCTTTGGTTAAATAATAAAAGCTTTAATGTTCGGCCTGAACAACAAATAGGAAATAAAAAACTACTTAAGCAATAAATATTGCAAAATTGGAAAAATTAATTAAAGCGCAATATTAAACGAAGTGAATGAACAGGTTGTTGGACTTGCCGGGGGCCGGGATTCGGGGTTCGGGGGCCTTGTGGGCGGATCGGCGTGAAGTGACGGTCGGTCGGCGAGTGGAAGTGCTGGGGGTGGCCATTCCCGAGGGAGGACGTCCCGATCGGCAATCTCTTCCTCCTCCCCTTCTTCCAACTTCTGCCCTTCCCCTTGGATCCAATCCCCGGATTCATTCCACCATTCTTCCTCGCTCCAAACCATTTATTTCATCATGACCTTCCTCGTCCAACAAATATTTATTTCATCAAAACAGTTTCAACAAGTGTCCAAAAACCAACAGGGATTCACAAGCCCCTCCCGAGGGTGGGGACGGACCGGCGGGACGGGAGCGGGAAGGCTCGTTCTTCGGGGAAGAGCGAACTGATGGCTGCCGATCGGGATCGGCCGCCATCGCTTTCGCTCC
>MEIZ01000106.1:207744-229790 GCA_001723225.1 Globodera ellingtonae | reverse complement strand
AACAATGCTTTTGCTCAAATACAATCCCAATTACTGGGAAATAAACTATACAAAGCTGCAAAAGCAACAGAACCATCGATCGACGATGCCAATTTCCCTGCAGAGATCATTTAAAATGTCAAAGTAACAAAATAAAAAAAGAGAGTAAGTCGAAATTTTTTATAAAAATTTAAATGCCAACTTTTTACTTTAATGAAGATGGTCTCTTTTAAAAATTCAAATACCGTATAACCTAAAATAGAACTCCCGGAAGTTCTATTTTAGAGGGGAGTTCTAATTTAGGGGGGAGTTCTATTTTTCAACCTCTTTTTCAGAAAATATTAACAAAATTTGCAATTTTGCACTATTTTTGGCAAAATTTGGACAATTTTGACATCTTTTTCTGGCAAAATTAATGACAAAATAGAAATTTTATTATTAATACAAAATTTTTCGATATCTAGGAGTTTACCCAACGATTTTTCTGGTAAATGGTAAACCTCTGGTTAAAAATAGAAATTTATTGAATCTTCAACAATTTTTTGAAAATTCCCAATTTTTTGCTCAGCAAAATCAGAAAATTTAAAAAAATGCATACCTAACTCAGCTTAAAGTTAATGAAATTTTTGGAGCCTATTTTAGGCGTCTATTTTGGAGATTATTCGAGCCTAAAAGTATTAGCCCTGGAAATAAAGTTTAAAAAATGCAGAAAGGACATTTTTTACTTATTTAGATGTTTTCTCCATTTAAAAAATTTAAAAGTTAATCTTAATTTTTTTGTCAAATTAATTTTCACTAAAAAATTCATAACTATTTTTAAAATGAACACAAAAGTTTATGTTATTTATGACGCTTTTTATTATTAGAGAAATTTATTTTGCATTCTAAAAATATAGAATCTGACCTCTATAATACCCGATTTCGGTGCCCGGGCCGGAATACAAACAATTTTCTGGTAAAATTTAATTTTTTCCAAATCAATTTCGACCTCAAAATCATTTAAAAAGCAAACAAAAATTGATTCGTTCTCCGTGCCGCCCATGAAACCACTATCTTTTCAAAAGTTCCGATAATAATTTTGTCCTCTTTATGATGAGATATAGTAATCACAATTAAAAGCTTATTAGCTTTTCAATTTTTTAATCAATAATCAAAGATCTAGTTCATAATTATTGCCATTTTTCTGCCCATTTATGAAGCATTTTCCCATTGGCAGGTTGTTTTGGTCAAATAACCAAAAAGCTAAAACGCTTCAAACATTCGGCGCCAAACTGAGCCCGTTCGAATTTTTTGTCAAATTAATTTTCACTAAAAAATTCATAACTACCTATTTTTAAAATGAACATTTTCAAAAAGTTAAAACAATTTAGTAGAACTTTTTCCAATCTTCATTTTTTCATTACAGCTTTACTGAATTTTTAAAAATTTAAAATTTGTATTAAGTGGGCCAATCCTAATAAATTTGGAGATAAAAAGGAGGAAAATTAAGAGAATTTTTAATCTTGAGTTATTTTTACAATTTTAAAAATCCAAAAAGGTTTGGCCAATTTCAAAAAAAAAATCAAAAATAGGGGGGGGGTGTTCTATTTTAGGGGGGAGTTCTAATTTAGGGGGACGTTATATTTTAGGTTATACGGTAAATAAAATAGAAATAAGCAGCTTCGTGTTTTTAATTTCAATCAAATTCATGGTCAAATATATTTACTTAAATCAGCCATTTATGCAAATCAATCAAAAAAATATTCGAAAAAGTGATAAAAATTATAAATATTCAATGAATACAAAGAAACAAAATCAAAATTAAATTATAAATGTAACAATCTTATAACTAAGATTGACAAAGCGGCGGTTTCTCAAGTCTAGAAGCGTCGTG
The DNA here is from genome assembly GCA_001723225.1 of Globodera ellingtonae. Classification (NCBI taxonomy): domain Eukaryota; kingdom Metazoa; phylum Nematoda; class Chromadorea; order Rhabditida; family Heteroderidae; genus Globodera; species Globodera ellingtonae. Next base: position 227,938 of record MEIZ01000106.1, on the reverse strand, counting down.
CACAAAATATAAATAAGAAATTCCCTTATTTTAATTACGGTGCAAAAAATATTTCAATTGCATTTAAAAACAAAAACTTTAAATAAATAAACAATAATAATTAATGCAAAATATTTAAAATTAAAGCAAACAACTAATGTGTTAATGGAACATTGTTATCGTTTTTAAATAAAATAATTTCGATATCAAAACTATGAGAAATAAACGCTTTGTAAAATTTTAAAATAATCTAAAAATTATTAAATATAAATCTATTGCTTTTTAAAATTGCAGCATTTGCAGAGAATGGCTGGTGCCCGGCATTCTTTTGGTCGTGCGGTTATTGTTAAAATATTTTCGTGAGTAATTTGATTATATGTTTTAAATTAAATTAATACAAAAACACAAACCATAGAAATATGGCATCTTAAAGTTTGGCCGTCGTACTTTGGCCAATTTGAGCCGCAAAAGTCAAAAATTTAATGATAACTTCAAAAAATATTTTAACCCAAAGAAAAAGTAATAAAATTGAAAGAAAAGATAAAAACGATGAATTAAAAAAATTTGTATGCTTTTATTTATTATAGCAAATACCCTAAAAACATTAGATTAGTCTGCAACTTCATCTTCAGAACACTGCAACGATGACCGGGACTTTTCTTAAAGCTTTATCAAACGAAGTAAACATACATAATTTATAAGTTTATAAAAAACAAATCTACTTACCCAAAATAAAAAAATGATTAATGAATCTAAGAATCAAATACCAAAATTACTAAATTTAATTAATGATTTTATTAAAAGTCGATGCCTGAAAATGTGAAAAATTTGTGTCACATATAATTGGCATCCGCTCGCGCAAAAAACAACAACAGGTTGGCATAAAGCTTTGTGGTGCTGGAAGCAGGATTTCTAAATTCGCGATACCCAGGTGCGTGCAAGAACAGCAGCAATAAAATTCAAATTTTAAAAATTATAAAATTTTATATTTTTGTGTGATAAAGTTTATATAAAAAAATTAATTTTCATAATTCAAATTATTAAATCTAACATTTAAATGCATCTATACAATCAAACCTAGAAATACGATCAAAAAAAGCTGGTCCCAACGCAGATTGGTGTGTGTAATCATCGTCTGATCGCGCGTTGGGACGGTTATTTAATTGATAGCTTAATTAGTGATAGCTTAATTAGCATGAAAGTTTATCCTCTCATGTCTGATGAGATGGCTTTGGGTTGTTGCGGGAAAACCGCCGTTCGTTTCCAGTTTTTAATTAAAGAAGCTGGTCCGAACGCAGATTATTGTGTGTAATCATCGTCTGATCGCGCGTTGTTATGCCCGTTAGTTGATTGATAGCTTAATTTGGCTAAAGGGAAAATGGTATAAATAGGTAACGAAAAGTCATTATTATCATTGACTAAACGCCACAAAAATTCAAAAAATCCAAAAGCCTCAAACTTTCCCATCACATTTTCACTTATTTGTTAGGTATTTTTCATTGCTTATCTGCCTCCTCCCCTAAATCTCCGGTTAAATTTTGGATTTTTTGCCAAAAAGTGCGGAATCCGGCATGCCTTTTAGTGAGCATCTAAGGTGGAGGAAACAATTTCTAAAAATATTAAAAAATATTTTGATTTTTTTTAAATTAAGTGTATGGCAAATTCAGAAATAAATTTTCATTTTTTGGCCCTAGCTAAATTGGGTAAATATTTAAAATTCATATCTTTGTTCAAAGTTGACTTATTATAAAATGCAGAAAAGCAAAGCAACTTTTTATTACATATTTAGAAATTCGAAATTCAAAAAGTCATAGTCAATATATCACTGGAAACTCCTAAAATTTAAGAGGTAATGGTCACTTTTCGTTTAATTTTGCACCAATTTTCTTAACAAACATTGTTAAAAACTTCAAAAAATTTTATTAATAAAATTGTCTTCACCCCGACCCGAAATTTGTACGTCCCCGATCCCCGACATGGCCAACTCCGACCTTCGACTTGCCCGCTCCGAGGGCTCGTGGAGCAACCTTAATTTCAGGCCAAAAATGATATTTTGAAAAATTTTGACTCAATCCTGCAATCCTGCGCAGGATTCTGCAAATTCTAAATGCAGAAAACACCACTAAGGATCGATTTGGCGACTAGAAATTCTGCCACCAAAAAAAAATTAAATTTTTAAAATTCTGCTTATTTTCAAAAATTTTCTCTGAAATGCCTTTAATTTGCATATTTTTCGGTTTTTGTCCGAAGGCACCTACGGTAATTTAGAACTGTAGTAGTAAATAATCATGGCAATTTCGACCAATTCAATCAATGGAAAGCACACAGCTGATCCGGGTAAAAAAATCATTAATATTTATTAAACCCCCATTTATTACATAATTATGCCAATGTTTACAGAACATTGTTGTCCAACATTTGCCAATTTGGACTCATCCGAAGAAGGGCGGCTTTTTTCGGAGCAGCATCAAAACCGACAGATTGAGAAGCGGGTGCCAATTTTAAATGTGAACAAATGGTGCCGATGCGGTAAGCACATTTAAACTTTGCTTAAAAACTATCGAAGCCCAACGTTCTTGTGGACTTTTTAGATCCCTTTCGAATCGTCGGCTCAATTGTGCTCTTCATTTGCTTCATTTATATAGGCCATCGATTGAATGATATTGGCCATGGTAAGTGTATTATTATTCAATTTTTATTTTGAATTTCTTTTTATGTCATTTAAATTTAAAGCGCAACAAAGTGCTAAAAAATAAAAAGCCTAAAAGTCCAAATTAAATAATTAAACGCATATCAGAAGGAACAGCAACAGAACATTGGCGACTTGCAGAAGACAAAAGCCATGTTAATAATCTAAGTGAAAAAAGTTATTAATTTCCGTTTTTTAGGCACATTTTGAGCTTTTAATATTTAAAAAAATATATATATTTTTATTTTCTTAGGAATAATCCGCCATCACGAGCAACTCACACTCATCGAGCCCGACCGATTAGTTGTCCAATCTACCGTTATAATGATGCATTGTAAATACAGTATTTTCAGTTTAATAGTGTTTTTATTGAAAAGTTTATGTAGAAGTTCACAAAAATGTTCGAATTCTCTTTGATTTTCAGCGTATCGCTCTGTGTTCGCCGAACGGCCAATTCCGAAAGGGAATGTCGGCAATTTCTACTACGAAGTCGAAATCATAGGGAAAGGAGAGTAAGTTAAATAAATAAATAAATAGTTGAACTTCGAAATGCTTTAAAAGCTTTTAAGGTTCTCTTACAAAAATTATTTTTAGCGAAATTCACATTGGACTTGCGAGCAAACAAATGCCATTGTATCGCATGGTTGGACGTCGAAAATTTTTGTCGTTTTAAGTCACTATTCGTAACTTTAAAAAAACTATTTCGGGGGTTTCGTCACTAAAATAGTGACAAAACTATTTTGGCAAAAAATGGCTTTTCGTCACTATTTTCGCCACTCGTTGGGCGTTTTTTCAAAAAATTCTTTAAAAAAATGAAATAAAATTCGAATTTTTCTTGCCAAGATCACTAAATTTTTGAAAAATTTTCATAAAAAACATAATAAAATTCGTATTTTTCATGATATGATTTTGTGTTTTTTAGGTGCCTTTTTGCAAATTTTTTTTGCATAAAAGTTGCACCTATTATTGTCATTTTACACACATTTTTTCATCACTATTTTCGCTTATGAACCGGGGTTTTGGCCACTATATTGGCACTTTTTCGCCACTATTTAGTTAACTATTTAGAGATTTTTCTTAACTAAAAATCTACACTCTGGTAGTTACCAATGAACCCCTAAATTTCTTGCAAAATTTCAGATTAAAATTATTAATTTTGTTATTTTTAGTTCATAAAAATTGTTCGCTTGAATATGCAAAAAAGAAATTGCAGGGTGGGTCCGAAACCAGTGTTTTCCCGGTTCCATTTTTTTTGACGGTTCCGCGGTTCCGGTTGCAAAGCGGTTCCGGATTTTGACGGTTCCGCGGTTCCGATTCCAAAGCGGCTCCGGATTTTGATGGTTCCGGTTCCGAACTTTTTCCTTTTTTTCGCATGAACTCAAACAATTTTTAAACAACGTTTAATGTTTAATTACAAGACTTCGAGTTTGTTTCCCATCGTTAGTGGACATTTACTCAATTGCTTAGATCTTCTGCAACAAATAGCCATGTGAAATTCTAATGAAGCCAATGTGAAATTCTAATGATATGACATTTTAATTTGTTTAGATAAAACGAAATTTTGTAAATAAATTTTCATCAAATGGACAACGAAAGTGTCGCAAACAACAAAAGTCACGCAACCACCTGTTGTGGCAGCGGCAGAAACATTGGCTACGCCAATGTTGCCGCGATGGTCGTGGACTATTTTTTATCGGCACTTTTCTATTGGTTTTGGGGACATCAAATTGTGCGCGGAGGAGTAAATTAATTGGTAGAAAAATGAAGGAAAATGTGAACTTGATGAATTTTGAAACGACTCATATGTATCCAGGCGCGTATGCAGGGGGAGGCATGGGGGGGCATGCCCCCCCCCCCGAAATGGTTTTTGAGAAAAAAAAAACCATAGGCGGGACCCTTTTGTTTTGCACTTTTAAATTTTTGGGCAATTTTTTTAACAAGATTCATAAAATTTCCAAAAAAAATTTTCCGGCGGCGACTATCGGCACCGCCGACCTCTCCCAGTCCCAAAAAAAAGCTTCAAAAAGGTGCCGATTTTTTTTACAAAAATGGAGTAAAAACGAAAAATGCACCCCTAAAAATCCTACATTTTTTGGAAAAATTGCTTAAAAAAATGCAAGGGAAAAATACACCCCTAAGAACTGCCCCCTCCCGAAAATTTTTTCTGGATACGCGCCTCTATGTTTCTAATGAGTTTTAATGACAAATTAATTTAGCTCAGCATAATGCTTTTCTTCGCTTGTTTGCTGGTCATTTATGGACAAAAAGAGCGCAATCCGTGGTTGTTCTTGCCATACCTGATTCTCGAGGTGCAATTTTTTGTTATGGAGATAGCTTGAGTAGTGAGTAGAGGCCGGACGAGATTGGGATCGCTCCGATATTTTCTTGGTATCCCGGGGTACACGTCCTTTTTTTGTCCTTATTTGAGATTTTTGGAGCTTTTTGAGGAATTTTTGTTTAAAAAAATTTTGAATAACCTTTAGTCTGATTTTTAATAAATGTCGGGTTGATTGGGTTCGTGGGTCTGAATTCTGACCAATCCCAAAAATTGGTTTAGCCGATCTATAGTAGCGAATGATCTATCGTCTGGGCTTCATCCAGATTTTGCTGTTTGCACTTAACATTTTTGACGACAAAGCCATTACACAATTTAAGCCCATCGAAGTGATCTTCATACTGGCGGATATGCCGCGAAACCAATCGGAGTATGGGGCGCTCGTGGTGATTATTGATGGCGTGAGTATTCTGTTGAATGTGTGGTTCTGCTCCATCATCTTCCGTGGATTCTTGGCGGTCAAGGAGGATGAGAGTCGCCTTTCGCGCTCTCCCGTCTGATGATCGATGTAATTGATGATAAAAGCATAATTAGTGCGATCTTCTGATGATTACATAATTTCGTTTGTATGACACTTTTTATTGTTGTTATTGTTAATTTGTGCGTTACGGTTGCAAAAAAGCATATTGTTTGTGAGTCGATTTTATAATCCGATCGGATTATTTTGTTGAAAAGTTGGCTTGACTTTGAAGTTTTTATGTACCTAAGAATTGATCCGCCCCGCGATTTGAAATGCCGGGCAAACCGGTTATTTTGTTAAAATTTTTTAAAATATAAATTTAGTCAAATTTAGTCCCAAATACAAAATTTTGTGCAAAATTTTCAGCCACGCTAAAGGAAGATCCAAAAAAAATCCAGTTCTATAGTAACTCCGCTTTAATCACATCATTTTCCAAAAATGTTTTTCTTGTTGTTAGTCCGATCGAATGTAAAAATGGGAGTGCGGACGTGTTTTTCGTGATTTGGGGAATGACATAAACCTCTAATTTGTAAGCTTTATGATTGATTCTCTATAGGACTCAGTATACCGCGTCTATTTTTGTTTGTTCATTCTGTCAATTCAACAGATGTTTGTTTTCTTTTTTTAATGTTCGATTTTACTTTATTTTATAACGATATTTATGCCCTCAAATTTTTCGTTCGTGTTCCCCTTCCCTTCGTCGCAATTATGCAATTCACAGCTGGAGGACAGAATTGGTGCCAATAAAACGGGGGGTGGTGGCTAAGTCAAAGAAAAGTTTGGGCGGAAATTCTTTCTTTTTTTCTGTGCCGAAAATGGGTTGTCAAATTTCGATTCCGAGCGGCCGCCTTAACTCGTCCTCGTCATCAAACATTCAAAATCATCGGCCTACGAGTGGCGAAAACAATGGCGGCACAGTGCGCAAAGAGTCCTTTCTCAACGAAATGTAAATTTTCCCACACCCCCTGTAATTTTGCGATTGTTCGCTTTTGCTCGCTGAATTCTAGAGTTGGACGGGACCCCGGGAATGATACTGTAATGGACACATCTTGGTACCGAAATTTGGGTCCCGGTTTTTCAAAATTCCTTCAAAACTCCTTATAAAAGTCCCGGTTTTTTACCAATGATTTTTTTCTTTTATTGTTCATTAGTCCCGGTTTTTTTGACCGAGATTTTTTCCAATCGCGATTCCGGGGGTTTTCAAAAATCTCGGTCCCGTCCAATTCTACTGATTAAAGGCTCCGACCGCCTCTCGGTGCCGCCGATTGGCTTTGGAAAAAGAAATTCGGTCGGTGCCACGTTGGCGGTTGCCAGTGATTGGAAGCGGCGACAGCGCAGTTTGTCCGGGATTTGCTGATGGGTTACCGTATATACTCTTATAATCCCCATGGTCCGGGCAGTATTTTTTAGGACTCCAGATCCGGAATCCTGCTGGTATTTTCGTCGAAGCGCCAGAGAATCAGGATATCCTGAAAAATCAGGATTTTGATTCTGGTAAATCCTGATACTGGTCATTTCCAAAATCCTGATCCAGGGTTTTCAGAAATCCGGGCTCTAAATACAATACAGCAAAAATAAGTGGCAAAACGAAAAATTTACCATGCCAATGACGGCATCCAAAGCATGTTGTTTTCTAAAATAAATTTGAAAAAATTAAAATGTTGCCTTAAATCAATTAATATTTAATTAAAAGTAGAACCCTAAAATAAAGTACAAAATAAAAGTAGTATATTTCTTAAAAATAAAAATAAATCTTAGCAAAAAATAATAATATTTCAATAAGCTCAAGAGCTAAACATGCAGAAAGATTAGTTGTTTCATTTTTTTAATATTAGTTATTTTGTATTAATCTTTTTAAATTTATAAAAACAAATACAAAAAGTCTCTGGTTTCAAAATCCTTCTTTATCATTTTTTAACTTATTGCAAATAAAGAAAACTTTAAATAAAAAAATAATTGAAATAATACAATAAAACAATAAAAAAAAGATTTCACACATTCAGTTTTGAAAAGAAATTAAAACGAAAATAATGTTAAGCTCATAAAATGCGACTTAAATAATCCGGGAAAAGCTTAAAATATAAAAAATGGTTATTAAAAAATGTTTTAAAAAGCATTCATTTTCTTTATTCAAAACAAAACAAAACAATGCTTTGAAAAATAAAAATTATTAAATAACATTAAAACAATTAATTATTTTTTGTCTGAAAATTTTATTGAAAGATAAATATAATAAAGAATGTAATTGAAAATTATAAAATTTTTTATTCAAATTTATGGTAAGCTATTTGTAAGCGTTAAATAGGCATCGATTATTCGTGACATGGACGAAAAAAACAACAGAATAAGGGAAATTGTGCAGTTTGTAAAATAAAATGTTAAACTTCGTATCTTATTTATATACGTACGTAACATAAAAGTTGAGCCCTTTCTTCTGCGTCAGAAAAAAAATTAGTCAATTGAAACTGAATATAAAAAGACATTACAATAAAATATTCAAAGTAATTAAGCTAACTATATTTATTTAAAATTCCTTGAGAATAAAAGAGATATCCGAACTATGTATTTAAAATTCGCTGATTAAATAAAAATTATTTTTTTAAAGAATAGAAAAAAGGATTTAAAAATTAAATTATGATAAGAATTTCTGAAATTATATCTTTTATGCTTAAATAAAAATTTCTCCTCCATGTTTTAGCCCACTAAGATTTTAATAAACCATAATTTTTATATAAATTTAAAAATACCCATAATTTTTTCTAAAAATTATTGTTTTAAATAAAAAATTTAAATAGAAATAAATGGTGATTAAAAAAATCAATGAAAAATAAAGAAAACTAGTAAATGTTTTTCTGCAAACATAATTAATAGCCCAATTTTTTTTCAAAAAAATATTTAAATAAAATAACAAATGATTATTTTTGAAAGCAAAATATTCTGCAACCGTTTATTCGTCGAGCATTTCAATCTTTTCAGAATAGTACATTTAATTTCTAATCGATTTATGCATATGACTAAAACAATGGCTGGATCTCAAATGTGACGGCTTGGAAGGCGTCGAGGACGAGTTGGTGCTGAAGGACGAGATCAGGTGAACGAATTTGGGTTATGTTCTTCACTGTTGGCATGTGTGTTAGTTTTAGTCCCCGGGCATATCGTAATTCATTTTTTGGGATCAAGTTTTTTTATGAATACGAGCGAACGACCCTAAAAATGATGGGATAGCCTGACGAATTGCTGGATTTCAGTCCCGGTAAACTTCAAGCCCCATCCTGGCTTTAGAAAATGTGCATTCCTCATTAGAGTCCGGCGCGGGAGCGGATCCCGCGCGGGATTTTGCGGGATCCCGCTCCGCAATCCCGCATTTTTTGCGTTTTGCGGGATTAATCCCGCAAATCCGCTCCCGCAGAGATTTCTAAAAAAAATCCCGCAGCGGGATCCCGCAATTTAGGTGCGGGATTGAAAATTGTTAGTGGATAATGCTAGTTTATTCAATTCAAAATTAGTTTTGACGTTTTGCCAAATCTTTAGATTTGAAGGATTCGATGCCCACAAATCACAAGTTTAGTGCCCTAAGAATAGCAAATATACACTGGTGGAGTGGTGAGAGGTGCTGTCTGTAAGATTTGTCGGTGGGGGGTTCAAACGCCCGACAGTGTAAATTATTTAGCTTTCTGTTTTGATTTTTTTTGAAAAAATCGCGCAATCCCGCGCGGGATCCCGCCAATTTAAAAATGCGGTATTTGCGGGATTTATCCCGCAAATCCGCTCCCACACGACTTTCGGGAAAAAAATCCCGCAAATGCGATTTTGCCGGTCTCTAATACATATTTCTTTCTCCCTTTTGTTTTCCTGTCTCTTCAAAAGTTTTCGTGTCAAAAAAAAACAAAAATAATTCAAAAAAAAAATATTTGCACGTACGTTCGCGACTGACTTACCTAGTATGGGTTAAGATCAGGGTTTCCAGATGAAAATTTTCAAAAGCCTCATTTGGCAGGCAAAAAAGCCTCATTTAGTACCAAAAAACTCATTTTGCTGAAATCATGTTTTTTTTTGCGCGCGGTTTTCCCAAATACTTTTTTAGTGGGGGGGGGGTCGGCGGTGCATTTTTCGCATTTTTGACTCGATTTGTTAAGAGATTGCAAATAAATTTGCAGAAGATGTGATGCGTTTTTGCTTTAAAAAAAATTGAAAAATGAGATTTTTTATTAAGAAAATTCCCAATTATTTCAAACCGGAACACGCTTTTCATTAAAAATGAAAATACACAGAAAAAATGGAAAAACATTACGCCAAATATTCAAAATTTAATAGAAATTTACCATTTATCAGTGAAATTTCCAAAAAGCCACAAAAAACCTCATCAAACTCCAAAAAACCACAAAATGAGGCTAAAACCTCAAATCTGGGTACCCTGGTTAAGATAATCGGTTAATGGCTTTAGTGACCGTCGAACCCCCCTCCCCACAGAGCAGTAGAAGTAAGCAGAATTCGCAAAAAAAAATTTTCCTTGGAAAATTTCTTAACAAAAATGGAGTACAAAATGAAAATGCATCCCCCTAATATCAAACATTTTTTGGAAAATTGCTTAACAAAAATTCAATAAAAAGGAAAAAATGCACCACTAAAAATCAACTTCTGCCCCCACCCCGAAAATTTTTCTGGATACTCTCAACTCATAAACAAACAAATTTTTTTATTGTTTAGTCACAATTATTGAAAGTGCCATTATTTTTATTTATTTCATCAAAAATGGATGGCACCAAAGACGTCGTTGAAGACGAAAAGCAACAACAAAAAAGTTCCCCGCTTAGCATCGACACCAATTGTTTAGCAGCTTCAGGTGGAACTCCTTTTTGGCAATATATAGACATAATCATTCGTGTTGTCCAATCTCTAGTTATGTGCCCTCGGGGGCAACTTCAAAAGGTTAAAATTGGCATTTTTGTGTTCAAAATTTTTAAAAGTCGTGAAAAAGTTATTTCTAGGGGTTTTCGGGGGATACGAATCTATTTCAAACCCCGGATTCGAATTCGAACAAATTCGAAATTTTTTTAAAATTCTGAATTGATCGAAACTTGTTAGGTTCGTATTCTACATCCCCCGAAACCCCTTTTTCCCGATTTCACCTCCAGACTTTAAAACAAAAAAAAATTTATTCAAAAATTAGGGGTGGTACACATACGATATTACTACACACGATTATTACCTGTTTTTCATTAATGTTCAGTTGCCCAACCCTCAAATTTCCACTCCGCCTCTTCGACGAGGACAACGACGTCGTCGTGTTCACCTGTTGCATCGGCCTCTGCCATCGATTGCATGCGCATGAGTCGCGCAAGCGGCGATGGCCAACACGCCACCAGCACTTGCGCACATTGCGGGCGTGAAAATGCAACAAATTCGTAAGCGAAAACATAAAAAGAGGGCGAAAAAGAACCCATAGAAAATTTGGAAAAATTTAACGTTTTTTTTTTTTTTACAAAAAAAATACATTTTTTTTTGAGAGGGTGGTGTAGTAAATTATTTAGTAATGTTTTGCAACATTTTTTTTTTTGTCTTTGAATGTTACGTTATTGAAAAGTCCGGTTTAGCTTAATTGCTAAGGGGAAATTTTAGTGGTTTTAAGAAATTTTGACCACATTTTTTTTTGGGGGGTGTGGTGGTGTAAATATGAAATTTGTATAAGACATTTTTTCGTCCTTGAATTCTTAACGCTATTGAAAAGCCCGATTAGCTCAACTATGTACAAATTACAAAAATTCTTTAGCGATTTTGCTGAGTCGTCCAGCTCCAATTTGTTGTTGCTGCTGCATGGCGGCTCTCTTCCCTCACAGGCAAGAAGGGCTGGGACGCCGCGACCAGTTGGGGGCTCAAAATTTTTGATTCGAAATTTTCTAAAAATTTTTTAACCCATTCCTTTTCCAAGCGGGCCAACGCGTTCAAGGTTTTTTTGTTGTTTTTTTGTAAACCAATCCATTCGAAAAAATTTTTTGTTAAAAGCAACATGCCAAATGTTCAACCGTTTGAATTTTTGAATATTTCTACTCAAATCGAACCGTCCAAAATTTAAAAATTTTATTCTTTTAGGAGGCCAAATTAATTCGAAAACGCGATTTGGCACGCCAAACATCGGGCGGCCAAGGCGCACTCTCTGCGCCGGACGATGAGCCAAGCGTGGCCGAGTGGATTTTTTGTGATTTGTGCCGAAAATGGTTTCATTGCGTGTGCGCTTTTTGTTTTGTAATTTATTTTTATGAAAATTTAATAGCAAAAAAAAATTTTTGAGGGGGGGGGGGGAAAGCCAAAAAAAGGCAATTCTTAGTGGTGCATTTTTGGGTTTTTTGCATTTTTCTTAAGCAATTTTTTTAAATTTTCGATTTTCGGTGATTTTACATTTTCGTTGAAAAAAAGGTGTAAAAATTACGCCAATTTTCAAAATTACAAGTTTTATATGCCCTCCTCCCCCCCCCTGGCTACCTGCCTGGTAGTCGTTATTTTTATGAAAATGCGATAATTTTTTTCGCAAAAAAAATTCTGATAGAAAAATTATGTTAAAAAATCATTCATTTTGCAGTTGTGTGGACGTCCAGGACTACGAAGTTTGTATAACATAAAAATTGAATAGATTTTGACAAGTTTTTTTTAGGTTCCTTTAATCGACAAATTCCATTGTACGAGCTGCAGATTTGAGCACGGGAACAGCATCAGTAAATTTGAAAAAAAAAATTTACATTGTCAAAAATTTTGTTGTTTACTGGTTGGGCTTTTATATATTGTAACATTTTTTTGAAAAATTTTCTAATTTTTAGTGAAGGTGACACGTCTCGCGCACCGCTACGCATTTGATGACGAGTCGGAGCGTGAACTGCCTGAACAAGTTGGGACGGAGCAATGGATTCGACATTTTCGCAAGCGGTGCCACGAATTTCCCGAAGCGTAAAGACCAGAAAAAAATATAATTTATAAATATTTTTTTGTCAATTTAAAAACCCCAAATTTTATTATTTTGTTTTTGTTTTTTAGTCCTCAACCGTCGGCTTTCCAAGTGTTTGAGAACGGAGCTGAACTGATGGCCAACTTTGCGTTTGAAAAGTGCTGGGATCGGCCAATCAAAGTGCGCAACCCGCGCGGGCTCGGCCTCGGCATGCCCGACGACCCGTACTTTGACGTGCTGGATGTGATCCGACTTTTGAGTACGGGGGTTTTTTGTTTTGTTTTTTTTGGAAAAAAAAACAACCTCCCCCTTTTTGTGGCGATTCATCTCCCGGTTAAAAAGGGAATTTTTTTTTTTTTAAAACATTGACGACGCGTTTAGCAAATCCAAAAATTGTAGATAACCTGAAAAATGTTTTTTTTTTGTTTTTCAATTAAAATGGTATTTAATTACTATTTAGCGGACGAAAAGTCGCTGAATTTTTGCGCACCTTTTGGACAACATTTTTTTTTTGTTTTTTGACAACAAATTGATCAAAATTTGGTCATAACAAAGTTTGCCCAAAATTTGAATTAGTTTCGACCAAATCATGAATAGAAAAAGAGGGAGATTGATTGAAACAAATTTTCGATCAAAATTTGTGTCCACGAATTTGAATTATTTTTTTTACAATTCAATCGGTCTGTCCCTCCCCCCGGGCTATGTCTTTGGCCCTCGGGGTTAAGCACGGATTTTGTGAAACTTTTTTCTTAAAAATTTTTTTTTACAATTCAATCGGTCTGTCCCTCCCCCCGGGCTATGTCTTTGGCCCTCGGGGTTAAGCACGGATTTTGTGAAACTTTTTTCTTAAAANGGCTATGTCTTTGGCCCTCGGGGTTAAGCACGGATTTTGTGAAACTTTTTTCTTAAAAAATTTTTTTTTTAGGCAACACAGTCACCGTGGACACCATCGACGTGTACGCGCAGCGCTCGTACACAATGAGTCTGGGCCGATTTTATGACATGTGGCGCAAACGGGTCCGAGATCGTCTGTACAACATTCTCAGCCTGGAGTTTTCGGGAACAAAGTTTGTTTGTGTTGGTTTTTTTAAAAAACCCACAAAAATAAAATTTTCTGGAAGCGAGGAAAAAATTTGTTTTTTCTGGAACTTGGCTGAATTTTTGATGTCACATAACAAAACACTGGTACCTACCGGCCTCAGTCTTTTTGGTTTTGGCCCATTTGCTGAACCGGCGGGAAATATTTTAAAAATAAAAAAATTTAAGCGATTTTTTTTAAAAAGAAAATCTTTTCATAAATTCATAAAATATGCCAATTTGTTTTGGTTTTGAGTGAGCGTTTGGTTGGTCAATTCAAATCTGAAAACAAAATGTTTGTGCCAAAATTGCATATTTTTTTTTTTGCGCTCGCGGGTGTTTTTGTTTTTTTTCAAAAAGTTTTATTTATTTTAATTCTTGATATATTTTTTTTCTCCATTCCATTAGTGCGTGTGCCAATTTTAGGTTGGGCAAAATTGTGCGCCCGCCGTCGCTTGTCCGAGCGTTGAGTTGGGTGCAAAAGTTTTGGCCAGACGACAACTGCAACAACCGCGACGAGGACGTGGACGACGACAACGACAACAATTGTTTGGTTGAACACGTTGAACAACAGCAGCACCAGGCTGAGTGTTTGAGTGCCAAAAATGGTGACGGAACCAGGCATGGACAAGCGGGGGGAGCAGTAGCTGCAGCTCAACCAATGCATAACAACGATCCATACGAATGTGAGTGAGTTCAGTTGAAGAATGAATGGCCTCGGGGGCGCATTGTGTTGTGAATGTCCGTGTCCGGTGGACCACCGGGAGCGCAAAAACCCGAGAAAATTCGGGACTCTCGCGCATCACTAGGGCTGTCTCTTATACACATCTAGATGTGTATAAGAGACYGTAACGAAGGTGGAGAGCAGCAACCCGATTCTGATATTGTACCGGGTGGGTCGTCGACGCCGTCACACTGCTGTCTCTTATACACATCTAGATGTGTATAAGAGACAGGAACTCGGGGGTAACGAAGGTGGAGAGCAGCAACCCGATTCTGATATTGTACCGGGTGGGTCGTCGACGCCGTCACACTGCTTGAACTTCTGTAGACCAATGCCTGAGGGGGTAGCTAGTAGGGAAGTTCGAGACTTGGAATTTACCGAGAATCGAGACCGAGCGATGCCACTGAGACTCCAGACCGAGACCCAAAAAAAACCGAGAAATTTTCTCGACTCGAGAACCGAGACTCTTGAACATCCCCAGTAGCTAGACAGTCATCTCTAATTGAAGCATTAACCGACCCAAACTTTTAAAATTTAATGTGAATTTTTATTTGCACATCATTGTTTAAGTTGCCAGCAAACCGGCACAGCCGTCGTCATCGTCCTCCTTGCTGTTGTTGTCCAATGACTTGAACGGCGGCACAAAACAACAGCAGCAACAACAACGGATGGCCGCCGCTGCCCATCAAAGTTCACGTCCGTTTGTCGAAAATTTTTGTCTGATGGGCATGCGCGGCTCGTACACCGATTTTCACATCGATTTTGGCGGCTCCTCCGTGTGGTATCACGTGTTCAGGGTGTGTGGTGGTGGTTAGAGCCCGGACTTGGGGACCGATCCAAATTTATTTCGAAAAAATCTCGTATCTTGAACATATGTCAGTAAAATTTTGTTGATCGAGAATCTCGATCGGAATGTACTGAGATTTCTATCGAGATCTCGAACAATCTCGATCGGTGTTTTACTGAGATTTTGATCGAGAATTACGAAGAAAATCTCATATCTGGAACAAATGTCGTCAGTAAATGTTGTCGATCAAGAATCTCGATCGGAATTTACTGAGATTTCTATCGAGCTCTCGAACAATCTCGATCGGGATTTACTGAGATTTTGATCAAGAATTTCGCATCTTGAACATGTCAGTACAAAATTTGTTGATCGAGAATCTCGACCGGTCCGTGCTCTAGTGATGGTTGTGTGGTAGTGAACCTTTTTGAATGCAATCAATTTATTGATTAATTTGAAGGGTGAAAAAGTGTTTTTTGTGGCCCGTCCGACCCCACAAAATTTGGCCGAATTCCTGCGTTGGCAACGCATGGACGGCCGAAAGCGGTCCGAAACATTTTTTGGCGATTGTTTGGCGCCCGGTGAGCAACTTTATCGTGTGCATGTGCGGGAGCGCGAGACGCTGTTTCTGCCGAGTGGTGCGCGATCATTTTTTTATTTTTTTCGAATTTTTATTTTAAGTAATAATTAATAAATAATTTATTATTGCACTTTTCAGGATGGATCCATGCAGTGCTTACGCCCGAAGATTCGCTGGTGTTTGGCGGCAATTTTCTTCACTCATTGAATGTGCCCATGCAAATAAAGTAAAAAATTTAGTAGGCCGGGACTGGTACTGAAGTCTCCAATTTTGGGGACTGAAGTCTCCAATTTTGGGGACTGAAGTCTCCAATTTTGGGGACTGAAGTCTCCAATTTTGGGGACTGAAGTCTCCAATTTTGGGGAGTGAATTTCCCCCTTTTTATATTCCCGGTTTTTTTTAAATTGACAAATTTTGTTTTTGACCATTATTCCGCGTTTTTTTTGACCGGATTTGATTAATTTCCCTCACTTATAAAACCGGTTTTTTAGTTTTTCAATCCCGGTCCCGGGTTTTCCCAAAAATCCCGGTAAAGCCCTACTCTAATAAAATATATTTAAAAAAATTAAATAATAAAATATACTTTTTAATTTTTCAGAATCTACGAAATGGAATTGGCAGCTGAAACTGATGAGCGCTTCAAATTCCCATTCTTTGAATTGTGCAATTTTTATGCCGCCAAAAACATTGCCGAAACGCTAAAGGGTGTGGTGGGGAATAAAAATAATTTTGATAAATTTTAATATTTTGTTGAAGAAAAACATTTTTTTTTTTAGCCAAGCGGTTACAATCGTATTTAAGCATTCATGAATATTTTTAGTTCACAAAACGCTCCTTGGGGGTGCTTTCCCCCGAGGGGGGATACCCGGAGGCACACCGGACCTCTCATCTCCCCTCTGGTTATTTGGGCATTCATTCTTCACAGGAAACTTACCAAGGATGTATCCGGATTCCGGAAATTTTTGAATTCGGAATTTAATCCAAAATTGGCGGATTTTGCGTAATTTTTGGGTCACTTTGTGCTTGTGGGGTTCAACGGTGTCGACAAAAAGAAAAATGGTTCAAAAACGCTTCGCGCAAGGGCAAAAAAAAAAGATTAAAAAACCAATTTTTGAGATTTCAAATTTTCTAGGTTCCCCCCCCCCCTCTCTTTTTTATTATAATTTTTGTTTTGTTGTTGCTTCACAGCATAGATGAGCAGGGGGGGGGGGGTCGGCTTGAGCGATGCGAAGTTGACATTAGAGTTCCGGCGCTCAAATGGCAGGCCAACTGAGCGCCAGCCGTGTTTTTTTCGCGCGATTTTTCCAATTACTTTTTAGGTGCGGGGCGGGTGGGTCGGCGGCGCCTATCGGCACCGCCGAGAAAATTTTGGAATTTTTTACTCAATTTGTTAACAGATTTGCGACCAAAAATTTAAAAATTCTCTTATTTTGATGCTTTTTAAGAAGGGAGATGTCCGGCGGCGCCGATAGGCGCCGCCGGGAAATTTTTTTTTGAGGTTTTTGACTCAATTTGTTAAGAAAAATTGGTCCAAAAATTACATTTGCGATGTTTTTTCTCTCTTTATTTTTCCTATATGCTTCGCAGATCACACGGCCGAGGGCATTGTGGCCGCACAGCTCCAATTGGACGCGGCCAAAGCATTGCGGGACAAATGCAAAGAGTGGCTGCAATTGTCTGGCGACAAATTTGCCGTGCTCGGCGGCAATTTGCGCCTTTTGGAGCGCGAGCTGGGCCGTCAGCGTTGCCTGCGGCAACGAATTTGGTGCAAATTTTGAAAGCGACAAACTTTTGCTAAATTTATTTGAATATATTATATATATATTTTGTTATTAAAATATTTTATTCAATAAATAAGTATTAGGTATACATTTTTTTAATATTAATTTTGCCTCCAGCGAACGTGCACTTCTGACCGCGACCGCCGCCATGAGCAACGACACCAGCGCGTCGACGTCCGCTTCCGGCTCGCCATGCCCGACGACAACGCCGCTGCAGCTGCTGTCGTCTACGGAGGCCGGGGAAGGTGATGGATGATGATGTGATACACACCAGGGGGGATGTAAAAAATCTGCCAATTTTTGTGAAAATTTTTTGATTTTTTGGCCAAAAATTTCGGAAATCCGAAATTGCGGGCCCAATAATGTCCGGAGTCCGGTTGTATCCCCGATACTCTATAAATACATCAATTAGGACTTTTTAAATTTCAAATTTGTTTTGAATTTAGGCTACAAATTGGACGCCCAAGATTTGTTCGATCGGAGCTTCGCTGTCGAGGATGAGGAGGATGAATACCTGGAGGATGAAGAAGAAGAGGAAGAAGCACAAAAAGGAGGTGAAGATGAATGGGATGGGAGACGAACGACGACGGAGGAGGATGATGACGAGGGGGAGGAGGAACTTGCGCAGGTAAATCAATACCCTCGAGTCGCCCCCTAAGGGTTCGTTCGGGTTCAATTTTCCCCCCTGGGCATGATCGAAGCGCGGTTTGGACTGCTTTAGCTCCTGCTTTTGCCTTCAGGGTTGATTAGAGCATGGACAGGATTTTCCAGGACGCCTGATCCGGAATCCTGCTGGTATTTTCGTCCAAGCACCAGAAGGATCAGTTGAAAAATCAATATGTTTTTACTCTAGAGTCTAGACATTTCCAAACCTGATCAGCAATTTTTCAAAAATCCGGCCTATTGGGTTGATACTAGAGAACGGAAGCTTGATTGGACCCAAATAATATTTGACCAAACGTTTTGGTCATTTTTTGGGGTTTGGGTTGTTCTTCAATTTGGACCAATTTGCCCCAAAATTTTGGTCCAATTTTTTGTACAAAAAAGCGTAAAAAATTTATAGTTTTGGGTCCGAACTTTAGTTGGTACTTTAAACTTTGCTAAAAAAAATTTGTGTGACAAGTTTAGACGAAGCAGCGCAAAAAGCGACGCCGGCGGCGGACAATTGCGGACCAGCAGCATCAGACGGCTGTGTTGGAAATTGAGTCGACAGGGCCCGTAAAACTAAAAATAAAATGTACAAAAAACAAAAATGGATTTTAAAATAAATAATTCAATTCGATTCGATTCTTTTCAGTGCCTTGTTGGAGGGGCGTGCTTTCCTCAACTGTAAAAGATGGTGCTGAACAAAGTTGTTCCTCCTCCTCTTCAGTGCAACAACAATTCAGTGTCAAACGGAGTTGGGAGAAGAAAAAAGTGCATTTTTTTAATAATTTTATTCTATTTAATAATGATAAACAATTTTATATTGCTTTTAAATCCTCCGTGTTTAAATCATTTTAAGCATTTTGCCGTCACTGAAGAGGAGGAGGAGACGCCCACGCTGGATGTTGGCGCAATGTTCAGCGGCAAATCGACGCACGGACGCCGCCTGAGGCCGACGGTGCGCATTTCGGAGAGTGGCACGGCACTGGACGCACAATCATTTTGTGGGTGAATTGTGTGAAAATCATTCCTTGGGACAAAGTGTCGACAAATTTGCAATAAAAAAAAGTTGAACAAAGCGACAAAATCGACAAATACAAAAGGTGGAACAACGCAACCGGGTTTCCGGAATTTTTGGGTCCGGGCTTTTTGGCACAAAAAAAAAGTCCGGATTTACAAAAACCAAAAAGTGCATCGCGAAGATTTGAAATTTTCCGGACATTTTTGGGTCCGAGCATTCCAGACTTTTTTAAGTTGCTCAATATGTATGTGCTGCTTGTGCTTGTCGATACTTTTTGGCTCCTGTCGATTATTTGTCACAATGTTCTTGTCAGTCAGTCGGTCGTTTGTCCCTATTTTAAATTTTCATTAGCTACGGTGGTGATGAATGATGCTGCCGATGTTGCTTCTTCCTCCTTTGCCAAGGCGCGTGGCAGCAGTAACAGTGGGCTCGACTTGGACAATGATTATGAAGAGCCAACGAAAAAGATGAAAGGTGCGGCGGCCGCCGGCACTGAGACGAAGGCATTTTTGGCACAATTCACTACGGAAGAGCGGCGTCTGATTGAACGTGCCGAGCGCGCAGGTGCGCGCGCGCGATTAATTAACTTTTTAATAAAATTGCCAAATTTGTTCCAGCCGAACTGGATTGTCGTGGAGCACTTTTTTCGCCGATTCCGCCCAGTAAAAAAAAGTTGAGCAACAACAACAACAAGAAGCATCATTTGGTGAAAAAGGATGAAAAAGAAGTAAGAAGAATCTGCAAAAAGAACTTTTAATAACAAAAAAAAATAATTTGTTTCATAGATGAGCAAGGGGGGGGGGTCGGCTTGAGCGACGCGAAGTGCGATGTTAGGGGGGGTCGGGGTGGGGTTGCCTAGATTTCGCGTGCGATGTTGTCCGCCAGAGCGCCGGCGCTCAAATGGCGAGCCAACTGAGCGCCGTCCGTTTTTTTTCGCGGGCGATTTTTTCAACTACTTTTTAGGCGAGGGGCGGGCGGGTCGGCGGTGCCGATAGGCGCCGCCGAGAAAATTTTGGAATTTTTTACTCAATTTGTTAACAGATTTGGACCAAAATTTTAAAAATTCGCTTGTTTTTTGATGCTTTTTGGAAATGGGATAGGTCCGGCGACGCCGGTAGGCGTCGCCGGGAAAATTTTTGACATTTTGGCTTAATTTGTTAAGAAAAATTGGTCCAAAATTTA
>MEIZ01000106.1:125803-136343 GCA_001723225.1 Globodera ellingtonae | reverse complement strand
TTTTTGCGGCAATAAGTGCCTTTTTGTTGAGGGGAGAGAACACAGGGCCCGTCCCCGTCCCTTGAGAACGCAAATTGATGATGCCGATTTTGTAGAAATGTGCCAACACATGCTTAAGTTTATTTAAAACTTTTACAACAAAACAAAAATTTTTTTTATTGGAACGAAAACCTTTTGCGTTAAGATACAGTACACCCAAATTCTATTACCCAATTAACACACCCACCCATAAGGAGTTAATTCAAACCATAAGTTTTTTTGGCACGCAACAAATTCTTCGATTTGTGGCTTCAATGGCGCGCGCATTGTGACATTTTCATTGTTGCCATTGGTGCCGTGCCATTTTGTGATGCACAAAATGATTCTCAAAATGGCCTAAATGGTATGCTCAAACAATCGGCTACCATAAACTGAGAAGTAACAGACAAAAAAAAGCTTTTCTTTGGCATTTGTGCCATTTATTCTTGGCACATTTTTTTTTGAATTTGGATCGGAACCGCCTTTTCTTAGCGAGTGGGTATATAGATTGCCGAGACTGGGCTTTCGGCACCAAACCGCCCCCGGGGATTAATTTGAAGAGAGTTTAAGGGCAATCCAAATTTGCCGGGACCCAGTTAGGTAGTTGTCCGGCACCCGGGGGCAAGGATTTTTCCATTTTAGGCATTTTTAAAAGTTTTTTGGATACCGAGTGATTGCTTAAAGAGGGTGGCATTCCAAAAATTGGCGTGCCGGTACTGGGTTGTCTGGGGCACCGCCGAGTTGAGTGAGCATGCCCGTGGGCGGTGAAGCCGTCCGTCGCAGAAGGCCCGCCGCCCAGCCCCAAATGCCCTCCGGGGCGGATGCTTTTCGGCATGACCGAACAAATTAAATGCAGTTTCTGGGAATCTTATTTTGCCTCTTTGTTGCTCGTCATTGGCGCGCTTGTGAAAATCGGAAAATTTGTTCATATTCTTCATCAAAAACCCAACCCCACCCAAAAAATGGGAATTCCAAAAATTTAATCAAAAAATTTTTATTGTCGGGAACTAATTTTTCACTAATTTTCAATTATCCAAAGTATTGGCCCCAACCTTTAATCGTCAATTTAAATTTTAGGATTTTTAAAGTTTTTATTTTTGTAATTTTAACAAAAAAAACAAAAGTTTAAATTAGGCATTTATTTAAAAAATTGACGATTTTTAGGTCCTATTTTCTCAAAATTGGCCATTTTCTCTTACAAATAAGCACCAAAAACTCCATTAAGGCGCGCTGCTTGCCAGCAAAAAAAAAAGTCCCTTTTAATTCAAATCGTCCAAAATTGCGCTCAGTTTGGCGTTCCGTTGGCGCCGTTGTTGGCCTTCTGTTTTTGCGGGAAGGGGGCCGACCGGCCGCCACCAAATTAGCACTGGGGCCAATTCTTTCGGCGGCGGTGTCCAATGCTTTTGCCCGTTCCATTTTTAGTGCTTTTTGTCCCCAACCCCCCGGGGGCTATGTGCGAGGGTGGATGGACTCCCAAATTGAAGAGCCCTGCTCAGGGCAAACAAATCGCTTGCAATTGATTTTTTTGTTTGAAACTTTGAAAACATAATGCCAAAGAGTTGGTTTTTGAGAATAGCTTTGCTGTTTTTGAATCGGTACAGTTGGAGAACAAAGGGTCAGAAATGTGAGAGTTTCTCATTTTGGGTTTGAAATAAGGACAACTGAGGCCAGACCAACAAATTGATGTCTTCTTTTAAACTTTCATTTTGAACGTTCCGCCAAAGTGTGCCAATTCAAAAACAGAATTTGACTTAAACAGATGAAAATGATATTTTGTAAGCTTTTTGAAACATAGAGTTACATTCTTGGTGCCTTAAACTTTAAAATTTGAATTTGCGTCATTTTGGCGTTCCGCCAATGCGTCAATCCGCTTCCATCTTCCATATGGTCGTCAATGTCTAATTCAGATGCCTCAATAGTGCTCATTACTATGCCTTTTTTCGGAGTGGAAATGAAACTTTTTTTTTCTCTCATCACGCAACAAAATTTCGTTAAATTCAGTCCCAAATTTGCCCCCTGTTTCTCTGCCACTCTTCTCAACACAAAACTCACCTCACTCTCTGATCCGTCTCACCTCTCTAACACCCTCCACGCCCATCGCACTCTCTCACTTATCTCAGCAAATGCCCTCCGGCCCCCGGGCGGCTTTCTCGTTTAAGGACGCTCCGCCCCCGCCCCCCTTTTTTTTGCTGTAAATTGCCTAATTCGATTTGAGGACGTGCATGGCATGCCCTGCGGAGAAAAAATTATCTCTCTCCGTGTTCCCCCGCATTTGTACTGCCCCCGGCGGCATCGGACGCCTCCCCCGCCCCCCCACCCCCCGGGGGGATGAGTGCCGACAATACACAAATGAGAGCAATTCTCGAATTCAATCCGCCCCATCCCCATTTGCTGGCCGGCCACAAATGTGCCGGAATTTTGTCTAGCTCGAAATTTGATACATTTTGGGAAAGAATGGTTAGGAATATTAAAAACTAAAAATTTTATAAAATAGTCAAATTTCAACGACCCAAAAATTAAATTTCATTGAAATATTTATTATTAATTTAAATAAAATTTAATGTGTTTCAATTGACCAAAATGCAAAATCTGCACGCAATATGCGCAAAATGCCAATCCAAAAATGGACGGACAATCTTTGGCATTTTGTGAAACAAAAAATAAAAATTAAATTAAGGCACGAAAACTTGTGCATGTGCGTGCCACTGTGCCATGGCATTTGTGTGCAGCAAGCACAGTTTGGTGGCAAAGAATTAATTAGAGCAAATTTGGCGCGGTTTGGCATTTATTTTTGGCATAATGCCGTCCACAGTAAGTAGTCATTTGCGCAAATAAATTGGTTCCCAATGGAATCATTTTTTTAGTTTTATTTCTTTTTTTTAATCAAAAAATCTCGGTCTCTCTCATAGGTTAACTAACTGTATATTTTGGAATGATTTCATTTTAAAAAAATGCTAAAAATGGGCGATTACTGTAGGATTTTATGGATGGCATTACCGTATACTCTCATCAGCGTAAACCTTTTAATCACTGCGCGACTTTTAGCACACGATTTTTCTGAATATACAATATTCATACTGTACAAAATGTGCCCGGTTGGTTGACGGTTGAATGTCCGCAACGGTAACATCGCCCACATTGAGCGTCCGAAACACCAGCACCAGCAGCAGCAACAGCAACATCAGCGTGTTCATCAACAACAAAAAGTTTGAAAAATCCAACAAATTGTTGAATGGTCATCAACAGCAGGCTGATAAACAGTTGAACAATTTGAACAACCAGCAGAACATGTCATCAACGCCCGAGGGGCAACAACAACAACAGTTGCCACGGTTGTCGGATGATCAGCAACATTATGTGTCTGATCGATCAGGACGGGTGGACACTGTCCGCCCAGCAGTTCGGATGAACGGGACCCAAAATGCGTCGTCCGGCATGGCACGGGCGGACTTTGCGCCGCAACAACTCTCAAACGGGCCCCACTATTATCATCATCATCCTGTGATTCATGAGGATGTTCAGCACCACCATGAACATGATGATCATGATCACCATGAGGTGGACAGCTTGCCGTCGTTTGTCGATTGCCAACCAAAATTGTCGCCCACCTCGTCAACCGCCGCATTCATGCAGACCCCAAGCGTGATTGCCGCTTCGCTGGACAGCGGCAGTTGTTCACCGATCCGTTCTCACTCGTCTCCTACCCCCTCATCACCGAGCAGTACAACAACAACGACAGACCCACGCCGAACAATTACAACAACAATGACAGGACGTTTGCTGTCACACCAGGGCTCGTCCCAGGCGCTGCTGTTTGTGCCGGAACAGCGACGCGTGTCAACCATTTCTGGGCACTCCGTGCGCTCATGTCCCACCGACATATGCCACAGTGGGCTCAAAGATGTTGAAGATGGAGCAGAATCACCGGTGGTTGGAGCGGCTGAGTTGGATCGACATGAGGAGGAGGAGGCGGATGAGTTCCACCAATTGCTCATCCACAGTCCGTCCAACAACTCCGTCGCTGCTGAACATGTTGGCGCCGGCGCCAGTCGCAGTGTGTCGCCGCGGGCGCAAGCGGCCTCCGACGCGTACTGTCGGCTGTACGGTAACGGTACCACCGGTGCCGAAAGCGTTGGTGAACAGCAGCAGCAGCAACACCACCATCATCTGCCTTTGAATCAGCAACAGAATCGGTTGTTGGCGGTGATTCATGACCGGAACCGGAAGACGAGTCCGCCTGGCGACACGGCAAGCGGATCAAGTACGTCGTACGAAGAAGATTAGCCTCAGGGTTGCGATACGTACTTGGAGGCCAAGTACAGTACTTAAAATCTGACCCTCGTACTTGCAAATTTAAAAGCATACTTATGTCCAAGGATGTACTTGAAAATAGCTTTTAAAATTTTCGAAATTTTTGCGCAATTTCTTAACAAAAAACGTTAAAATTTATTAAAAAAAAATTTCCGACGGCACCTGCCGGCGCTGTCGGGCCCACCATCAACAAAATCAAAGGCTAGATACGACTCCGTCTTGGGTAAACCCCAAAATTTAACCCCTAAAATTGATTTTTTGAGAACATTTTTTGAGTGTACTTGGATTTCATACAATTGACTCGTTATGTACTTGAAACATGTTTGTACTTGGGCAAGTCTTTACCCGATCGCAACCCTGATTTAGCCGCGCCGGCATTTATGGCATGGCGATTATCTCACCGGATGTGTCCGTGTTTAGGAATTTCGTCCGATTTTGGCCGACGGCGCTCCCTGCACACGGGCGCGCCGGCAATCGCGTTTCGCTCAACCCTTAGTTTTGCAGCAGCGGTGGCAGGCGCCAATGCAGGTCGCATTGGCGGAGTCGCGCTGGGCGGCGGCACCACGGCACGGAACAGTGCATGCCAACAGCAGCGACGTCCGTTATTTCAGCGCCGCTCCTCACAGCCGATTATTTACTCTGGCGCCGCAGGCGCCGCTTCCAGTGCCGCCGGCATGCGCTACACGCCGAACCACCAACATCGTGCCGCGGCAATGCAACAACAACAGAAGGCAGCGGCTGCTGATCAGAACAACCGATTTCAGCAGTGCCGCTTCAATATTGGCATGTCTGGTAGCCCGATTAGCGTCGGCGGCGGCATTTGTGCCGGCACCGACTCGGGCGGAAGCGGCGGCACGCCCATCTCGTGTAGCGGCAAGATTTCCGCATCCGGCGTGCCGACACTACACGGTGCCACAATGCACGGGCCGCCCACCAGCTTTTTGGCCAAGCGGGTCAGCTGGCTGTCCATGAAGAGCTTGCAGGACTGTGCCGCAACACAACAGCAGCTGCACCACAAGCACGCCAGTGCAGAGCAGTGCACGCTACGTGGCGGCGGCGGCGGCCAGGACAGCGGTGGTTGCTGCACGGCTGGGACGCCTGCATCAATATTGGGCGGCAGCCGATCGCGCAATAAGCGGGACAGCGCCAGCATTGGTGCCGAGTTTGGCGGCATAAGCGGCGGCGGCGGCGGTGCCATTGCGTGCAAGATCAGCACTGACACGCGCTCCAACAGTCAGCTGGGCAGTTTGCTGCAGTTGAACAACAGCATCGGAGGCGGCGGTGGTTACGCGTCAGCGGCCGGACGCGGTGGCGGACAGTCGGACGCGGACGAGCTGACCATTGGGTTTGATCCGCTGGAGTGTCCGGACACGCCGCCCATGGACACGATGAGCTGGAGCAACATGGGTACACACAATAAGGCTCCCCAGCTGAACATGATCAATGATATGTGATCAGTGTGTTTGCTGCACTGATCAGGAATGGGGAATTCTTGGATTTTTGCGTTAATTTTTTTGTTGGTATTTTCATACTTAAATTTTTTTATTCCGTGTACGAAATTTTTGATCTTCTAATTTAAAAATTGGCGTTCTGTCTATCGCTGATTATATGATTCTGGTCTTGTAAAGCTTTTTCTGATCAGTTTTTTCATAAAAAGTCTCCAACCAAATTGTTTTTAATATTTCTCATTTTTACCGCCTTTTTAACTAGTAAATTAAATTCTTTGTTTGTTTGTTATTTTATTTGGTGGTGTGTTTTGTTTGTTGTCAAGTAAAAAAAAATATTAAATTGTTGAATTTTATAGTTTTTTAAATGGTTAAAAATAGAATTTTATAATCATCAAATTGTTTATGAAAATTTTTTGTTTTGTTTTGCGAATCAGCGTTTGGATGCCGGGCAGCAAAACTTTTAAAAAATTGAACACAACATTTTTTGATGGAACCGCCCGACCTGCTCGAAGATGACGAGCAGTTCGTGGTCCAGAATCTGTTGCAGACACTCCTCGAAGATGGACAGCATGCAGGCGGGCCAACCCGCATGCCCGCCACTAATTTGTTTTTTGTCGTTGTTTATTTTATTTGGTGTTTTGTTTGTTGTCAAGTAAAAACAATTTTAAATATTAAAAATAAAATACATCAAATTTTGTTTAAAAATAAGTTTTAATTTAATCAATTTGTTTTTGTTCCTCAGACGAGTTCGACAACGTGACACTGATGTACTCCAAGCACGAGAAGATTCCGATGAAGGACTTCGGCTCGGAGATCCGCGCCACCATGGACATTGATCACTTGTTGAACAAGGCGGTGCTGTTGCTGGACTTGCAGGAGACGTCGCTGGAAGAAATTTTTGCTAAGTAAAAACGATTTATTGAAAAATGTTTAAATTAATTTTAAAAATATTGTATTTAATTATCTAATCTATAGGGTTGGCTCCCCGACATTCGGGGGCGGACAGTCGGGGCTTCGAGGGGTGAACAAGTACCTAGTCGGGGTCGGAGTCTGGGTTGCCGGGGTGGAGTCGGGGAATGACCCAAATTTGTCGGGGTTTGGGGTCGGAAGAATTTATTTATTTTAATTAATTTTAAAGTTAATCAAAAAATAAAAGATTGATATTTAATGATATTTAACCCAACATATTCTAATTTTAAAATATAAAAATTCTCAAGGATCATCCACGAAATGGACATCCAGGAGCCGGAGTTCACCAGCGAGCAAGTGCGCTCCGTGCTGTTCACGCAGGACGCCGGAAATCAATGTGAATTTCATTTTAAATAAATTTTTTGGCGCTAATTTAAATTGATTAATTTGACTTAATTTTATTTAGTTCACATTTTGAGCCGAACTGTGCAAAGCATTTGTACAACGGGCACCGTTGGCGGCACATTTGACTACGACCAGACATGGATATGCGCGCTGTAAGTTTTGGGTTCTGGCGCCCGGGATTAGGAGTTAAATTTTTTATTAAAATTATTTGGGAGTTAAATTCTTTATTAAGATTATTCGGGATCGGGATTTTAGGTTAATTTTAAAATGGTTCTGGGATTGGGATCAAAGATTAATTTTAAAATTATCGGGCTTATGATTTAAGATTAATTTTAATATTATTCGGGATTGGGACCTAATTATTTTAAAAGGATTTAAGATTGTTTGGGAACGGGATTCTCTGGACAAAGAATTCCTTAAATTGAAGTCATTGGAGGAAACCAGGCTGCTCCCCGGGAGCTTGGGCCAAAAATTAGTAAAAATCAAGCGTAATGCTCCCGACCCCTCGGAGGCGGGATAGGTCGAGATAAGCTTTAAATATTTTCCTTCTTTTATTTTTTTTCTTTCTGGGAGCAACCCTAGCCCTAACCCCTGATTTCTTTTTTTAAACAAATACCTATATATATATATAACCTATTGGTTTAAAGAGCTACTGACTGAATCCGGATATTTTCAAACTTCCGCCAAATTACTTTGAACCCTAAACAATTTTTTTTTAATTGAAAATTTTGGGCCTCCTAAACTTTAAATGTTTTGGACATTTTTTTGTTTGCAGATGCATGCTGAACACTGTGCAGCATCGTCATGTGGCCATTGCGCGTCTGTCACATCCGACAAATTTGGGTCGCACCATGCAGGACTTGCGCTTCATCATCATCGTCATTGCGCCATCCCGCGCGGCATGTTCAATAAATTCTATCATTATTTAATTATTAAAATTACAGTAATTGATTGTTGATATTTTTATTAGTATAAATTAGGGTTGTACTGGACGGGGACTTTTGGGAAAACCCGGGACCAGGATTGAGTCAAAAAAACCGGGACTAAATGACAAAAAAAAATGATTGATTAAAAACCGGGACCATAATAAGTGGAGTTTTGAAGGAATTTTGAAAAACCGGGAACAAATTTCAGTACCAAAATGCCATTTCAGTACTGGTCCCGGTCCCGTACAACTCTTGTACATACAAAAAAGAGTTAACATTTTGCTTTTTTAAAAAATCAAATAAAAATTTGTTGTTCAGAAAGGCACAAAGACAGCGCTGGAGACGACGCGCACATTTGCCACACTTTTCGCGGACATGGACATCCGCCAGCGGTAGCGAGAAATTTATTCATATTATCTTATGGGGCTTTTTTGAATAACAATTTGCATTTAAAATTTAAAGCCAATTGTCTGAAAAGGCTACAGTATGTCGGGCAGTCATTATTTTTGTACTGTAATTAAAAAATACACCAATAATTTTTATTCAATGATCAAAATTTAATATTCCTCCCATTTTAGCTTGGTGATGGCCAACTCGGTGGACATGTTCAGAGCCACGCTGCTCGAGGCGGCCAAGGAGTTGGCCATGGAACAGTCGCAGTGGCGCGATCGCAAGACATCCAACCCAATATCAGCGGCAAGCGTTTTTTCAATCAATTGAATTTTGATCAGTTGCTTCCTCTGATCACTTATAATGAATTCCTTCGTTCATTCTGATCAGATTTTATTTTTTCCGATCACTTAAATGGACATATCTTGGAGCCATTCTGATCTCAAAAAAGGGGTGGAGTTTTTTTTGTTTTCTGATAAGTGATCAGACCAGGGTTTTCGATCAATTAAACCGATTTGTCTCTCAATTAATATTTATTTATAATCATTTTTCAGTTTGGCCTTGGCAAATTCTTTCCATTCCGTGGCATGGTTGAAGATTTGAAAAGGCGCAAACGGCATTATGTCACCGACTATTTGGACGGTAAAAAATTGGAGGGTTTTTTTTACTTAGAAAAATTTATTTTTTCCCTAAAACTTAGGCCTACGAGGCCATCGAACGGCACAAAAAATGTTTTCGTCAATCATTTTTTTGTACTTTGCGTGTCTTCTTCCCGCAATTGCATTTGGCGTACTGAACGATGACAACACGGGCGGTGGCATCAATGTCCGCAAGGGCATTTTGGCACAGGTTGGCGGGCGTTTTTGTAAAAAAAAAAATCAATATTTTATTGCTTAAAAAGGTTATTTTAGAGACAAAAAAACATTTTAGAATATAGTGTTGATTTGTTGATTACTTATTTTATTTGAAAAATTACTGCATTTTTTTGTGGAAAACGGCGTATTTTATTTACATATTATCGGATGCGTTTGTTTTTCGGTTAATTAAACCAAACTTCGTATTCAAACCCCTACAAAATACGAAAAATAGAACAGTTGATTGATCAGCCCTCCAGGTGGCCGGATCGATCGAGCCACTAGGTGGCCTGATCAATCGATTCCCCAGGGGGCCCGTTTGATCCCCCAGGTGATCCGATCGATCAATCCCTCAGGTGGTCCGATCGATCAATCCCTCAGGTGGTCCGATCGATCAATCCCTCAGGTGGTCCGGATTGTTTGAATTTTTGATTTAAATTGTTTCTTTATTCATTTTTAACCGAATCTGTTAACTTAAAATGCAAACATTTTTATAAAATTTAATTTAAACTTATTTGCTTTGATAGGCAATCGGTGGCATTTTCTTCGCCGTCTTCGGCGGACAGCCGATGATCATTCTGTTAACAACCGTCCCGTTGGCCATCTACATCAAAGTGATCTACAGGATATCGGAGGCGCTCGGCTACGACTTTTTCGCCATGTACGCGTGTGTTGGGTAAAATTTTAAATTTTCTATAATTATTAAGGCACTAAAAATTTGTCTAAAAATTTCTGGCTTAGAGAAAGAAGCCAAAAGGGTTCAAATTATTTTATACAATTTTATATATTAAGTTTCAACATATTTTCCAAATTTTCGGAAATAGTTTGGCTAAAAATCAATTTAAAAAAGGAAATTCAATATTTTGGAAATTAAAAATCTGCTCACAATAAAAATCGTGAAATTTTTGAATAGGTTATGGTGCCAATTCTTCCTGATACTGTACGCGGGCACCGAGCTGTGCTCGCTGATGAAGTTGGCCACCCGGTCGGCAGAGGAAATGTTCTCGCTGTTCATCGCCATCGCGTTCACCGTCGAAAGCATACGGGCGATCCATACAAGTGAGTTTTGGAATCGGGCTTTTGGCACCCCGAATTTCCGAATTTGTAGGGTTGGCACCCCGACTCTGAACTCGACATTTTTGGTCGGGGTTTTTGACCCCAAATTTTCGAATTTGACCCCGACTCTGAACTCGACATTTTTGTCGTGGTTTTTGCCCCCAAACTCTGAGCCCCGACATTTTTGGTCGGAGTTTTTGCACCCCGAACTCTGAGCCCCGAC
>MEIZ01000106.1:109066-125722 GCA_001723225.1 Globodera ellingtonae | reverse complement strand
GGGGGTTTTTCGGGGTTTTCGTCCGCGAACCCCGAAAATCCCAAACCTCGTGAAAGCCAACCCAAGTTTGAAGTTTTTTTCGGGTTTTGGACGTTTTTTTGGCATTCGGTTACATCCCTGGCACGCTTTTGTGTCCAAATGGCACATTTTTTAAGGCTTCATGAACAACTACGAGGTTTGCGAGGATGCGCAAGTCGTTGCTGAGAAGGCCGAACTGGCACGACGGCATCAGCAGATGAACCAGCAACGGAACCTCTCGCTGCTGCAAAAGATCATCAACCCGGAGTTGCACCACAATTTCACGCAGGTGAACTTGACCAACCTAGAGGGAAAAAGTATGAAAATCGTTAAGAAAACTGCTCCAAAAACATGAAATTAAAAATTTTATCGTTTTTTGCTCGTCCAGAATCTTCTGGCATCCAATTTTCTGGCGTTTTTGGTGCCCATTATTTTATAAATTAATTGTTTTATAGGTGCACTACAGTGACATGAGCTGCCACCGGGACACGTCCATACTGTACCTGTTGCTGATGTTCGGCACACTGTGGCTGGCCATGTTCTTGTACAACTTCCGCAAGACGCCCTACCTGACGCGTTCACGCCGGGAATGGTTGGCCGACTACGCGTTGCCCGCCTCTGTGCTCATCATGTCCTTCGTTGGCGCCTATTCGTTCAGCGAAATTGACAGTATGTATTTTTATTGGAGATTGGACTTGAGGACCTATCGAGATTTTGATCGAGAATCTCGATAAATCTCAGCCGAGCTAAAATTGCTTCGATCGAGATTTCGTCTCGAGAATCTCAAAAATCTTGTCGAGATTTACCGAGATTTCGATCGAAAATTTCGATCGGTCTGATCACTACTATTCATGCCGAATGTTCACAATCAACCAACCAAGGGAAGTGGGAACCCAAAAACCGCCAAAACCAGGGCAAAAATCCGGCATGGACCCCCAAAATCCAGGAAAAATGCCCGATTCCCAGGGCAAAATGGCACCATTTGGATGCAACCCTACAATAATCAACAATTAACCCCCCCTGACCCACCACCCCCATACGCTCTAAAGGTTTTCGGTTTCCGAAAATTTTAATTCGTACAATAAAAAAAACCCACCAGAGGGGTTAAAATTGATTGTTGCTGTTGTTGTGTAATAATCAGCAAAAAAATTTACAATGAAATCAAAAATAAAATATTTCTTGCAACATATTTAGGGGGAAAATTTTAAACTAACCCAACAGATAATTCCTTATTTATTAATTAAATTAAACAAAAAACAACAATTTTTATCAATTATTTACAACAAACAGAGGACATGTTCAAAATGCGTCCAGACGTGCCTCTTTTTCGAATTCCCGAGTTTTGGCGCCTTTCCTGGCAGGCCATTTTGGTGTGCTTTCTGCTCGGCTTCTTCCTCTCTTTTCTGTTCTACATGGACCAAAACATTTGTTCGGCCATCGTCAACAACGGACAGAACAAGTGAATATAAATATAAATAATAAAAAATAAAATTATTAAGGAAATAAAATAACATTAAATATTTTAGATAAACAAACAAAATTGATTTTAATATGTTAGAAGGCTACAAATTAAGTATTTTTGCCAATTTTAATCTTATATCTAACACGGGGACAGCTTCAGGGATGCCAGAATGCCATTTTTAAGTGGCAAATGCCAGAATACCTTTTCCCAATTATGCCGTTTTTGTGAATTTTATGAGTACCAAATTATAAAAAAAAAGAAAATTTTTTAATAACAAAAATCTTTAAAAAAGGCTCGCAATTTGAATAAAAAAACAATTTCTTTTAAATTAATTTTTTTAAAAAATAAATAGTTAAAATTTTCGTGCGGCCGGAGAAAAGCCTTTTTAAAAATTAATTTTATAACAGAATAAATTGTCTTAAAAAAATATTTGTTAGGCTGAAGAAGGGCAGTTCCCAGCATTTGGACATGTTTGTGGTGGCCATTCTCAACATGTTCTTGTCCATTGTCGGCCTGCCGTGGATGCACGGCGCGCTGCCCCACTCGCCGCTGCACCTGCGCGCGTTGGCCGACGTGGAGGAGCGAGTGGCGCAGGGCCACGTGCATGAAGTGTAAGAAAAATAGCATTTATACATTTTGGAATTACAGCGATTTTTATTGCCTATAAATGCTGCCTATTTTGGCACTTTTGGATCCGTTGGTGCCTATGTTGGCATTTTTGAGCGTTTTGTGCCAGTTTCGGATGAAAATGCTAATAAATCGAAAAATGCCCCCCTTTTTTGGGCAGAGTTGATAATTTTATTGAATTTACCTTAAAAATGAAAATTTGTAGTGCCTATTTTGACTTCTTTTTTTTTAGGCGTGCCTATCTCGCGTTTTTAGTGCCTAAGGGGGGGGGTGTCCAGTGCCAACAAAAAGCACCTTAATAATCTCGAACATTCAGAATAATGAACGTGCGCGAAACTCGGTTGGCCACGCTGGTGGTAATTAAATTATTTTAATGAAAAAAAAATTTTAAATTACGAGCATCTTTCTCAATTTGAAGGTTTTTAAATTTTTATAATTACCAGGCCCACCTGCTCATCCTCGGCTCTGCCTTCTGCCTGCTGCCCTTTCCCCTGCAGTGGATTCCCACTTCGGTGCTCCACGGTATGTATACGGTAGTTAATGTTTGGCGTTTTGTTTTTCGCCAATTTTTTCAAAAATATATTTTTAACCTTTAATAAATTTTAAATTGGTTTAATCAGGCCTCTTCCTCTACATGGCATTCACTTCGTTGACCGGCAACGAAATGGTAGAGCGGCTGTTGCTGCTTATCACGGAACAGGTCTCTGCCTGCTGCCACGGGGGGGGGGCTCGGAAAACGATAATCGGGAAAAACTTAACGAATGAGACACTGTATTTAATGCGAAAGAATACTACTGTTTTATAGTACGGTATTACCGTCGTACGGTACAGACCGAGAGACGGTCAGGGGGCTCGGAAAATTTTGGGAACATTTCACACTGATTGATTGGGAAGAAAAAATAGTGAAAATCTAAAGTTTCACATGTTGCTTGTGCAAAATGGGTTCAGGGTTCAGTTTGATGAATATTAAAATGATTTTTTAATGAAATTAAATTTAAAAAAGTTGTTTATCCAAACTTTTTCAGCAAGCCTACCCGCCCACGCACTACATTCGACGAGTGCCGCAACGGAAGGTGCACCTGTTCACGGCATGCCAGCTGATTCAACTGATCATCCTGTGTGCCGTCGGCTTCTCCCCCTATCCGTTCATTGAAATGGTCTTTCCRATCGTGTGCTTCTGCTTCTTGCCAATTCGGTGGGCATTTTTGATTYGAGTCTTGCCACCAAAATATTGATCAGAATCTTTGAAATTGCGATGAAGATCAGTGATCAGGCATTTTGATTATTTTCATCCTTTTTTAGACACATCCTGATACCTCGTCTGATTGACTACAAATATTTGGACGCGCTGGACGGGAGGCATTGAAGCGGAAACACAAAAACAACTACGACAAAAAACAGTACACTTCTGCATACTGTATAACTCCTACCGTAATAGGTCGATATTCCATAAATTCAAATGTTTTTCTACATCAAATGTTGAGTATCCCCACGAGCTTTACCCTTTCCAAATACATTAGCCAACTCCGTGTTTTCATGTGATCCTTGGGCATGGTTTTATCAATATTTAGAGCAATGATCACTGATCAAAGGTCATATTTCTGATCAAAATCCAACATTTTAGGATCATGGAAACACACTTTTATATGTGTTATATATTTTTTTTATTAACCCAACAGCGCAAAACGGTGTTCATTTCATAAACAAATTGTTGTTATGAATCATACCGATGATTGAAATTTTTGTTGTATTTTAGTCAATCTTTTAATTGTGTATATATTAAATATACTTATATACTCTAATGGACACGAATTTTTCGACATAAGGGGCACAAAATTGAGTTGAAACGATTTTGATCACTCTGATCAGACAGACCCGATCACTATAATAAAAACACCAATGTCGAGCTTGCTCCGTTTGAATTAACAATATTTGGCAAAATTTGGTGTCCAGAATATTTTATTTTAATCAAATTAAACGTACGTATCTCATTCTCCAGTCAAAAAACTCAATAAAAGAAAACAATAGTCTCAGTTTCGTCCGATCGCTCCCCAATTCAATTAAAACACGAAAATTCATTTTTTTGTTTTGTTTCTTTGTTTGTGCAATTGAAAACGAAACGTGTGATGATCTTTGACGCCGCATTTTTAATTTCATTGTAACATTTTTGCATAAATTTTGTTCAAAAATATTTTATCTTAATTGGCCACTTTGATGCAGACGCTGTGTAGCGGGGATATTCCTAATCAGGCATGGGCACGGATACAAATTTTTGTATCCGTTTGGGTGTTTGGAAGGTTGATGAATTTATGAATTCTGTTTTTTCGGTCCTTTTGTCCTTTTCCCCATTACCGGTCATTTTGCCCAATCTGGTCTACCGGACCTTTTGTCGTCGGTCGTGTCGTTCTAAGTACATAGAATTGAAGAAAATAGAAAAGAAATTCAGGTTAGGTGTCCTGTCTTAAGAAAATAGAAACGACATTCGGGTTACGGTATCCTGTCTTTAAGGGCGAATGCAAGCAATATGATGACGTAAGTGTAAAATAATTTTGGCTTTGAAGTCGGACTTGAACGCGCTAAAGCCAAATTAACCGGGGGAAAATTTTAAAAAATTAATTTATTTTAAAAATTCTATTCAATTTGAAAGAAAGCGCGCGCTTTTCCCCTCAAGGCCATCTTCCCCTATCCTGACCCGGCGGCTGTCCGTGACCAGCACATTCGGGATTTGGTGTTATGACACGCAAAGTGGAGAAGGACATGTTTGAGGCAGCCAACGACAAGGAGGCTTACTATCATATGTTGGCCGAGAAGATTTACAAGATACAAAAGGAGTTACAGGTGAAGAAATGATTTTAATTAGGGTTGAGCCCCGACCCCTCGGGGGCGGGAAAGTCGGGGAGGCCGGGGTTGACGATGTCGGGGTCGGGGACGACCCAATTGTCGGGGTCAAGGCTCAACCCTAATTTTAATATTAGTGGCGGCACAACAAACAGCGGTATCGCGGTTTCCAACGTGTATGACTTTTGGCGACAGAATGACCCCATTTTGCCCCTTATCATTGCTGCCCATAAAACAATAAATTAAAAAATTGATCATTTGCGATTATTTGCACTTTTCATTAGTGTCAATTGAACGTAATTTTTAACCGATTAAGACAAAAATTGATTAAATTGAGGAGAGAATCGTCTGCGGTTATACATTTATTTGTTTTTTACTGAAGAAAGTTCAACAACTCTTTCCTTGTGAAGTGCAAAAAGAGTCCGCCGTCCGTCCGCTTCGTCCCCTGTGCACTCTCACACCATCAAAATGTGGTTGGCCCCCTATCCCCTATTTAAGGTCCCAGTAAATGGGTGAGGACATCACAAACATTCCTCCCAACCAACAGAAACCAACCAAAACATCCATTCAACCGACCGTCCGTCATCAAACGTCTTCCAATTGGCACTTGACCATGAGCATTCAGCAACATTTCTTCAACAAACTTTCCTCCTCCCCCCAGGGGATGATGTGGTCGTGCAAAACAGGTTAATGATTGAAGCTGACTGCTCATTGCCGCAATGCCGCAATACCGCAATACCATAAAAGCAAAACCGTAGGGGCCTGCCTCTGATTGTGATCACTCTATGTTCAGTTCCAAAAAAGTACATGATAATGAGACCAAACTGACACATCTTTCCAAGCAGTTCTTCCGTTCCGCCATTGTGCCAACGTAGCTGCAGCACAAATGCAAAATGCGCAGCACGCTTTGTTGCCCTTCCTTCACAAAACAGCGGAGGATGAGCGCGATGTGGAGCCGGTTGTGCAGCACCCGCCGTCGGTGCCCAAGTGGAAGCAAGCCGGACTCAGAATTGAACGAAACTGTTCGGACCAGATCTTTCAGACCATTGCCAAAGAGGTTTTTGTACGGTCGTCTTCCAAATCGTCACTAAAATGGGCTTGCGTGATCATCAGGTTGTCGACAAGTTCGGGTGGGACAACTCCGCCTACGACTACGGCCTGTGGAACAAAGTGTTCGGCTCCAACTTCAGCATGCTCTTTGCACTTGATCAAAATCGGCAGCCGATGGGCTGCATTAGCATGGCACTGTACCCACAAGTGGCTCACTGGAGCATGTACTACGTGAAAGAACGCTACCGAGGGCATCAGCTCGGCCACGCACTCACCAACCGATCCATGGAACTGGCCGGAGACCGGCCAATTTTCTGCTACGGAGGTGATTAGACCAATCTATTTCGGCAAATCCGGCCTCCCGAGACTGATCGGGTTTATAGCGCAAATCATTTGCTTGGGTCGGTGGGTGATCATCGATCGTTGACCCATCGCTTCAGTTGCCGACATGTGGTTCAAATATGCTGAGGATTACGGACTGAATCATTTGTTGGACTGGCGACTGTGGGAAATGCTTGCAAATTGTGCCGACGTGCGACCCGAACGGCTGGACGACGACTCGAGCGTGGAGTTGAAGGATTGGCGAGAAGTGTCCTTCGACAAATTGTTGAGCTTTGACCGGTTGCAGACGGTGGGCATCGACCGCACGGCGTATTTGCAGGGGGCACTTCGTCTTCCCCAATCTGTCGCGAAGGTTTTGTATTTGGTCGGCCATCATTTGTCCTAATTTGGCTTTTTGTTCAGGTGGCCGTGTGCAAAGAGACCAAAGAGGTCGTCGGCACGTGCCAGGCACGGCAACTGCTGAACCGTCGTATCGGCATCAGCCTGTTCTATGCGGACAGACCGGTTAGTCAGTCAGCCGCCACTCTCCTCAATTATTTGCCCCGCTTCAGTCCATTGCTTCCGCCCTTCTTCGTGACGTGCTGCTCCATTTTGCCGGTCCTGACCCATCCACCAAGTTCGACACGCTCCTTTACAAAACTCCGTCAAACAACACGGAATCCGTCCGCCTCTTCCGTCAACTTATCAAGAACGGGCCGATCGAACGTCAAGTGCTCACCCCGCAGTTCTCGCGCTATGCACTGCCTTTCCCTGGCCAACGCATCTTTTCGATCGGCGATGAACACGTCTCTCTGATCTGATCATTTGGCGTTGAACAGTGACCAAAATGGAATGAAATTTAAATGTACACACTAATATTTATATTGCTTTATATTTGTTTAACCATCTCACAAATATTTACTCATAAGAATAAATTGACTGTCGGAAATTTGTTTTTGGTTTTGTAGCAGCCATGCTGCAAATCAGTGATTTAGATGGACCTAAACCATTCACGCTTACGATAGGGTTTCCGGATTTTTAGCCGAATAACCCTTATCAAGTGGTTTGCTATTTTAATTTAGTGTTTGTCCGCACTTTTCCGGTCCGAGCATTTTAACAAAAATGCGGTCACTGGTTTTACTATTTTGTCACAAAATTCATACAGTATTAGGAAGATAACTCGAAACGGTTGCTTTGTCCATGTCGAAAGATCTAAGAGTTATAACGCTTAGAATAAGGAGTTATAACTCGCAGGTATTTTAATCAAATTAAACGTACGTATCTCATTCTCCAGTCAAAAAACTCAATAAAAGAAAACAATAGTCTCAGTTTCGTCCGATCGCTCCCCAATTCAATTAAAACACGAAAATTCATTTTTTTGTTTTGTTTCTTTGTTTGTGCAATTGAAAACGAAACGTGTGATGATCTTTGACGCCGCATTTTTAATTTCATTGTAACATTTTTGCATAAATTTTGTTCAAAAATATTTTATCTTAATTGGCCACTTTGATGCAGACGCTGTGTAGCGGGGATATTCCTAATCAGGCATGGGCACGGATACAAATTTTTGTATCCGTTTGGGTGTTTGGAAGGTTGATGAATTTATGAATTCTGTTTTTTCGGTCCTTTTGTCCTTTTCCCCATTACCGGTCATTTTGCCCAATCTGGTCTACCGGACCTTTTGTCGTCGGTCGTGTCGTTCTAAGTACATAGAATTGAAGAAAATAGAAAAGAAATTCAGGTTAGGTGTCCTGTCTTAAGAAAATAGAAACGACATTCGGGTTACGGTATCCTGTCTTTAAGGGCGAATGCAAGCAATATGATGACGTAAGTGTAAAATAATTTTGGCTTTGAAGTCGGACTTGAACGCGCTAAAGCCAAATTAACCGGGGGAAAATTTTAAAAAATTAATTTATTTTAAAAATTCTATTCAATTTGAAAGAAAGCGCGCGCTTTTCCCCTCAAGGCCATCTTCCCCTATCCTGACCCGGCGGCTGTCCGTGACCAGCACATTCGGGATTTGGTGTTATGACACGCAAAGTGGAGAAGGACATGTTTGAGGCAGCCAACGACAAGGAGGCTTACTATCATATGTTGGCCGAGAAGATTTACAAGATACAAAAGGAGTTACAGGTGAAGAAATGATTTTAATTAGGGTTGAGCCCCGACCCCTCGGGGGCGGGAAAGTCGGGGAGGCCGGGGTTGACGATGTCGGGGTCGGGGACGACCCAATTGTCGGGGTCAAGGCTCAACCCTAATTTGTTATGAATCATACCGATGATTGAAATTTTTGTTGTATTTTAGTCAATCTTTTAATTGTGTATATATTAAATATACTTATATACTCTAATGGAACCGAAGTTTTCGACAAAATTAGACCAATTAAATGGGCACAAAATTGAGTTGGAACGATTTTGATCACTCTGATCAGACAGACCCGATCACTATAATAAAACAACCAATTTCGAGCTTGCTCCGTTTGAGTTAACAATATTTGGCAAAATTTTGGTGTCCAGAAATATTTGAAATTACGGGTAAATATGGATCACATGGCCCAGAGGCGAAACGGAACAAATTATATATCATTCGGGACTGTAATATAAGAATCCGGAAAAAATTTTTTGCGGAAACCATTCCCCGAAGAGTTACAGACCCGGGACTGTACGGATTGCCTTAAATTTGACTATTACGGATTGCTTAAAATTATGTGTTTGACTGTTACGGTTACTTGAACTTACGTGCTATGCAGTTACGGTATTTTGGCTGTTACGGATGCTTAAAGTTACTTGTTTTGTTGTTACGGATTATTAATTGCGTGTTTTTGCTGTTACGGTTACTTAAGTTACTTGTTTTGTTGTTACGGATTATTAATTGCGTATTTTTGCTGTTACGGTTACTTAAG
The DNA here is from genome assembly GCA_001723225.1 of Globodera ellingtonae. Lineage (NCBI taxonomy): Eukaryota > Metazoa > Nematoda > Chromadorea > Rhabditida > Heteroderidae > Globodera > Globodera ellingtonae. The sequence goes on along the minus strand of MEIZ01000106.1, from coordinate 116,504 downwards.
TTACTTGTTTTGTTGTTACGGATTATTAATTGCGTATTTTTGCTGTTACGGTATTTAAAATTAAGTGCTAAAGCAGTTACGGTGTTTTTACCTGTTACGGAAAAGCAGTTACGGGATTTTGGCTGTTACTGATTGGTTACAATTACGTGTTTTGGCTGTTACGAATTTCTTAAATTACGTGTTTTGTCTGTTGGGATTGCTTAAGATTACGTGTTTTGGCTGTTACGGATTGGTTACAATTACGTGTTTTGGGTGCTACGGATTGCTTAAATTACGTGTTCGCTGTTACGGATTGGTTACAATTACGTGTTTTAGATGTTTCGGTTAGCTGAAATTACGTGTTTAGGCTATTTACGTGTTATGCAGTTACGGTGTTTTGGCTGTTACGAATTGCTTACATTTAACGGTTATTGAAATTACGTGTTTTCAATTATGTTGTTTTGGCTGTTACGGTTATTTGAAATTACGTGTTTTCTATTACGGTGTTTTTGGCTGTTACTGCTAAAATTACGTGTTTTCAATTACGCTGTTTTGGCTGTTACGGATTGTTTACAATTACGTGTTTTGGCTGTTACGAATTGCTTAAATTACATGTTTTAGAAGTTTCGGTTAGCAGAAATTACGTGTTTAGGCTATTTACGTGTTATGCAGTTACGGTGTTTTGGCTATTACGAATTGCTTACAATTAACGGTTATTGAAATTACGTGTTTTCAATTATGTTGTTTTGGCAGTTACGGTTATTTGAAATTACGCGTTTTTAGTTGTTATGGTTACTTGAACTTCCGTGTTTTCAATTACGGTGTTTTGGCTGTTACGTATTGCTAAAATTTCGTGTTTGGCTGTTTACGTGTTATGCAGTTACGGTGTTTTGGCTGTTACGATTGTAGAGCTATTGTCCGAAAATTATAGTGAATGTTGAATTTTTAAATTGAGTAATAGAAAAAAGCTCCGTATTTACATATTATTTTTGATCCAACAAATTATATATAAGTGAATCTATCCTTGAATAAAACTTTCAGTAATATCTTTAATTTTATGCTCTATTCAACGATAAATTCATCAACATGTAATAATATATTTACTATTATTCCCAAGAAAATAATGCATAAAATACGGGCCCTTTTTCTAGCACTCAAATTATTAAATTCAGCATGCAGTAATAACTTTAATTTTCTTCTAATAACTCTATTCAGTGATAAATTGTGATAAATTCAGTAGGTGTTATATTACACATTAGTGAGTCTATCACTGAATAGAGCTATTAGCAGAAAATTAAAGTTTTCTCGAAATGTTGAATTTAATAAATTACTAATAGAAAAAGGCTCCGTACTTTATCCATTCTTTTCTTAATAATAAATTTTATATTGGGTTACGAATGGCTTATAATTACGTGTTTTGTCTGTTACGGATTGCTTTAGGTTTATCGATGTTTTAGTTAATGTTTCTTTAAAAAATTTTGTTCGGTAGCCCTGATTTAACAACCTTACATTTATGCCAAAATAAATGTTTTATCAAATTTTAGAACGTTTTAAAAGTTTGTTCTTATTTTGCCAGTAGGCATCGCCGGAAACTTTTCCGAAACCGAAATCTGGGAGGTTAAGAGAGAAAAGAATTTAATTAGATAGTGATATTCTAGTCGGATCCGAAACTTTCTATTAATAATTAAGTGAGTAGATTAATTTAAGGACACAATTTATCATTTCCATGACTCCAATTTAAAAAACACAAATAATTTGTTCTCATAATCTGATTATCCTGATCCGGAACTGCCTGATCATCCTGAATCGCCCGATCACTTTCCACGTCATGTTTTCTATTTAAAAAATGTTGATGCCAATGTTCATCGCGAACAGCTTGTCATATTTGATGTTGGATGGCACCATGCGCGTGTGCCGTCGATAGATGGGCCGCGTGCGGAGTGTGCCGAGCGCGCGCATGTGGCCCCATTGGGTGGCGGCACAACAGAAATTGATCGGAAATTTGAAAAAAAATCAATATATTTAAAATTTAATTATATTCTCTAATAAAAAAATAAAAACATTAATTACCGTCCCCTTCTGCTGATTCCTGTCAATGTGAGCAGCCAGCAAAGAGTCGGCAATTTTATAATTTTCCGCATAAAGGCACAATACACGCTCACCAGAGGCAATCTGGAAAGGGAATTTAATTTAAAAATGATTATTTTATAAGAAATTTAAACATTAATACATTTTTTTTGTTACCAAATTTAAAATTTTATTAACAAATGTAAAATTATTGAATAGAGTGAAAAAATCTTTTTGTTTAAACAAAAAATAACCAAAGGCAATCTGGAAAAAGAATTTAATTAAAAAAAAAGATTTATTATTAATAATTAACATAATATTCAGTTAACCGCTATATTAGGCAATGTTTAAATTTAATTGTTAATTTAAAAATGTTTTTTTAAAAAACAAAAAATCACCAAATATCCGGCCACAGTGTTTGTAACTTCCTCCTTCTCGCTATTGGCACCTTTTCCTTCCTTTTCCTTTTTGTTTTCCTTCTCTGGGGATAAGTTATTAATTTAATTGCTTTTAAATAATATAATTTTAATGGGTACCGATTTTTAGGGCGTCAGCCGCCAATTTTGCCGAACTCCAATGGGCCACCAGCACATTTTTGCACTCTAAATATTAAATTTTGGGTTGTCAATTTGAAATTGGAACTTTAATTTAATGCACTTGAATTTTGATTTTGAAATTTAAAATTAGCATTTTATATAGCAGCTAATATGAATTTGAGAATTAAAATGTTGGCAACAAATATTAAATGAAAAAAAAATCAAATATATTTTCACCTTTCATTAAAAAGCGCAAAAAATCGGCACGCTGGTGAGTGCTCAGCGTTGCATCGTATTGGAGCAGTTCAGCGGGATCATCGGAAGCCGGAGAAATCAGGACTTCTAACAAAGTTTATTTTTTTAAATTTACGCAAAAAAATGAGTTTTAAAATTTTAACAATTATTTGTAACATTCATTTTTTTAATAAATATGTTCTGGCCTAGTTGTTTTATTATTATTTTTACCATTTGTCGGTGCAAGTACTGCTCGAGCTTGTTTGGCACCAACGCTGATCTGCTGGAGACGGTGCCGATCCGTCACAATGAAGCCCGCCCCGTCTCGGATTGCTGCGTTTGCCGCCTTTAAATTTTCAACTAACCAAAACCAAAAGGCCAAAAAACAAATTTGTAATTAATGAATTCTATTAATTATGTAACGGACCGAATCGAACAGGTCGATGGTCAAATTTTTGCGAAGTTCAAAGTTGTGGCGGCCCAACACAGTTTCGGCCAACAAATCCACCAAATGTTCGAGCGGACAGCGCTCTTCCGGGTTGTAATGAACCTTTCGATTTTAAATGTTTTAAAAATCAATTTTTAATAAATTATTTAGTTCGTTCTAGTATTAAAAGCAAAATAATTGTAATTTTTTACTCCTAAAATGAATATTTAAATATTTAAAATATATATAGGTGTACAACATTTACCTGAATGTACACTGGCAGGTGCATTCGATTTGGATGCGTATCCTAAAACAAAGAAAAAGAATTTTAATCTTTTAAACTACCGTATGCTTCACCACCAGGACATACATTACCACTACCGTACGCATTGGCTATATAGCAAGAATGTGACCGGGTGTCCGGAAACCGGAATTTCGGCTCCCAAAACGTCCGGAATCCAAAATTCTGGCTATCAAAAATGGCAGAAATCCAGAATTCCAGACCCAAAAATGTCCAGAATCAGGAAATCGAAATCCAAAAAACTTATAATTTTAAGTTTTCAGATTGAAAATATTTATAGCAGCAAATAAACATTAAAACTATTAAAATCTCTACATTTCTTTAATGAAATTTCTAAGATTATTGTCTTGAAAACTGATTAAAACTGCGAAAACTGCACTATTTTTTTGTAAAATTTCCGCATAATTTCCGGCTTTTTCGCCAAAAAGTCCGGAAACCTCTTTTACCACTACCGTACTCATGTACCAACAACGGTATGGTTTGAAAATATTTTCTTTTGTTGGATTTCAAATTTTTGGCTAAGTTGAAAAAGAAATACAACAACACAACAATTGCGTATTGTGCCGTGCCGCCCTTTACCGAAATGGTTTTGATCCTCAGATCGAACGGTCGGTCCATGTCGGGCACGCACAATGTGACCGCTTTTGGTGCCACCGAATTGTCCAATTGTTGAATAATCAGATAAGCCTGGCCTTTGGTGCATTGGACGAGCACACAATGGGCCACCAATTTGCCTGCAAATGCTTTTTATTATAAATTTATTAACTTTAAATATTAATAAATAATTGTTTTAAAATTGGCTAACAATAACAAAAGCATTTTAAATTAATAAATCAAAACAATTAAAAAATTTACATTAAATATAAAGAGAAATTAAAGTCAATAAATTTTTAAATAAAATTTGATCATACTGCCCAGACTCAAAATCACCAAAACCGCTTGAAAACCGAATAGTAATCACATTTAAAAATTTTTGTCACTCCGCTTTAACCAGTTTTTCAGCTTTTGTACTGAAAGTTTCCTTTTACCTGGGACTGAAATTTCCAACACCAAACAGGAGTCAATTTACCCAAAATCCCATTTTATGGTTTGAGATGTGCCAACCCAATTACATATATAAAAAATGGAATGTTTTTAGGTGATTTTGTCTCTGAGCATTATGATTCAATTTTTTCAATTTCAAATATATAAATATAATGTTTTCTAATTTAAAAAAACATTAAATATTTTAAATTAATTAATTAATCTTTTTTTGCCTTGTTGGTCCTCAATGGACGCGGATGTACTTTTTGGAATGTTTTGCACGGGCAATGGACATTTTGCTGGCAGGGACGGCAACACAGCAGCGGCTGACATTTTACAATAATAAAATTTAATAAAAATATCCTTAAATTTATGTATATGCAAATATCCGAATGCCAAAAATGTTCAAAAAACAAAAATTTTAAATTTTTTCATTTTTATGAAACACAACCCACTGACATTATTCACTTTCTTCCGTTGTTTTTGCCCAATTTGTCATAAAATTAATATAGGTCAAGATTTTTTAGACTCGAGAAGCCCGAAAAAAGTGTCGAATATCATAAAATCAACAAATTTCTTTGATTAAACTCTCTAAAATTGCGAACATTGCAAACTATGCAAATATTTATATTAAATTTAGCTTAATGAAATCTGAAAACAAATAATTGGTCGAGACTCTCGAAGCTTTAAAAAGGCTTAAACAGAATATTCAATCCTTTCTCAAATTTATGACACAAATTTGACGAATTTTGCGACAAAATTGACGCGGGGGGGGGGAGACGAAATGGTGGAAAGATGAAGATGAAATAAAAGAATTTTCGGCGTGTGATCGCTCTAATGTGTGGTTTGAAGTACGCCGGGAGGGACAAATGTGAAACGAAAGTTTTGTCCTTCATTTGGTATGAACATTATTTAAACGCATTTTTTATATTTAAAATGCTTTAATTTAAATGCGAACAAAATTAAAATAATGCCACAAAACTTTCAAAACTTTCAGAAGAATGTTGTTTATTTGTAGGGTTTAAATAAAAAATATTTAATTAAATGTTTTAAATTTGAATACATCTACCAAGTAAATGTTTTAAGAATTATTAAAAAATTATTATTAGAAAAATTAATTTAGCTAGCCTTTTTGTTTGAATTAATGGTAAAATTTAAGTTTCTATTTAAATGAATAGATTGCTCTTAAATTTTGGTCGAATTTGTGCTGCGCGAAGAGTCACCACCACCAGAAATGGGGTCAAAATTTGTGGTCTGTTGTTTATTATTTGATCGGGGCAACTTGCGCAACGCAATAATGGGCTAATTGATGAATGGATGATGTGATCCGATCATTTTGATGGATTAGCCAGCCGCGCCCCGGATACATTTCATCCAATCGGCGAATAAATGGGATTAAGAAAGAGAGAGAGAGAGCGCAAAATTTTTGACCGCAATTTGGTGGACGGACGAATGGAGTTTTAACAATTGGCTGGCTTGAGAAATTGTGGGAAAAAGTGCAAATTTAAAGCGAAAATTCAAAATTTGAATTGAATTATTAAAATTTTGAATGAATATGGGTATCGGCTCTGATCACCAAATTGGCATTCTGATCACTAAATGGGACTGGCCTATGCTAGAGCTTAACTAGAGACTACACACTCTCTGATCACCACCAAATTTGGCAAACCAATCTCTGATCAACAAATTGGTATCTGATCACTCAATGGGACTGGCCCATACTAGTTAGCTAGACTACACTCTCTGATCACTCACCAAATTTGGCAAATCAATCTCTGATGACCAAATTGGTATCTGATCACTCAATGGACTGGCCCATACTAGCTTAGCTCTAAATCCAACTCTGATCAATAATCCATGCACTCTCCCGCCCAGCTCGAGGATCTCATCTCATTGGTGAACTCTCCTCTTATTACTAATTGGCACCCGCCTTCCTTCCACAACCCCAACTTACACTGAACACTGTTTCACAAATTCCTCGCATTGTTTTGATCACCGACAAATTTGACTGACTAATGTTCTCTTTACGCCCCCGGGGTGTGCTGATCATCGATTATGCACAGTTCACCGCCCTCCCTCCCTCCGATCTGTCCCCTCCGGCGCAAATCCGGCTTCTTTCTTTCTGCATCCCCCGCAATTTTCACCGCCCGCGGCAGCAGTTCAGTTCGTTCCTGTTCCCGTTCCGCCCCGTCCCATCGCGTGCTGCGCAGTGAAAAGCAGCCGCATCAAATCCCCGCAGGGGACGACGACGACCACCGAACTCGTGCGGAAAGCACCGGCAAATCAAGGTCGTCCATTCACCAACATCCTTCCTGCATTCTCCTTTTGTCGATGCCTGTCATTGAGGGGCTAGAGGGGGGGGGGGGGATTTTGGGATTAAGACGGGGCATCCGGGAGATGGGTCCAATTCAGTCTGGCGAAGTGAGTCCCAATTGATGATGTGCCCTAGTCCCGGTGATTGATAATTAGCAGCATCGAGCTATGACAATTGCACGAACTATGCCAGATCAGACTCTTGGATCAGGGTAATAAAGGCACTTGATCAGACTAATTGGTCAGATAACATTGCAACATAATCAAGATCAATCTGATCATCAGGTAGCATCCAATTTTTTTCATATAAAAAAATAAACATTGATCAGTCGGACTCTTGATCAGTTCAATGACCAAGTTTCATTTTAAATATGTGTGAGTGATCAGGCAAGACCTCGGATTAGGGGAAAACGTTGTTCAGGGTCGCGCCACTAAAATGTTGTGGTATATACACACCACAGGGATGTAACCGGATGCCTCAAAAAATGTCCGGAATTCGGAAAGCAGAATTTTGGGTCCCGAAAAAAGGTCCGGAATTTCCGGAATCCGATTACATCC
>MEIZ01000106.1:85631-101138 GCA_001723225.1 Globodera ellingtonae | reverse complement strand
AAAAAWTTTTWAARRAATCTTTTGTAATTGTATATAAATGAATAAATTAAATATAATGGTGAAAAGCATTTTTATTCATMCATTCGCATTTGTTGCCTAAAGGTAAAAATAGCAAAATTTCTGTTGGCACAATTGATKRYGGTTGGGGTGCCACGTCCTTCATTGATTGATATTGATTATTTGCTTATCGATGAAAAGATATATTTTCTATATTCTTCTGCAATAAAATCGTACAAATTAAACACACAGAATACGGAATGCCAAAAAACGGAATTATGTAATGCCAAAAATACGCAACGCATCATTTTACTAAATTTATTAAAAAAATTTTATAAGCCTAAAAATTGAATTAAAAAACTTGTATTTTTGAAAAGTACTTAACAAAAAATGCACTAAAAAACCGGAGAACCCTAAAATTGATTTTCCATTTTTCAATCCTAAAAATCGACATTTTCTAAATAAAAATGTACTCCCAAAATTGAATTATTTTTAAAAATTTAACATTTTAAAAAATTCATTTTATTCTGTTAAAAAAAATTGAGGATCCTAAGGCATGGTAACACTTAAAATCCGGCCTTAGTTATCATAAGCTCGAAAATCGGATTTAAAAATTGTATTAGAATTTTGGCATTTTTGAAAATAAATGCATCTATATTTTGGCATTTTCCGGTTTTTAGTCAATATTTTCAGTTTAATAAATTAAATTTTTTTAAAATTAAAATTTGATGCTTTAGCTACCGTGGAAATGGAATTGGAATCAGCAAATTGAGCTGGATTCTCGCTGTATTAATTTTGGATGGCATCCCGATGGCGTACATTTTTGTGAAGGTCAATTTTTCTACACTGTTTTTATTGAGCACTGAACGATCGAGATTTTTTTGAGAATTTAAATTAAAAATTAAGTTATTTATTAAATTTTTTTAGTTTGAAACATTTTTTTAATTATATTAATGAATTTATTTAAAAAAATAAATGTTTATGAATTAATTAGCCATATTTAATAAAACAATTTTAAAAAACCATCTTTAAATATGGATTTGCTTAAAATTATTTTCATTTTTGAACAAATGTTGTGTTAAAAAATAAAAATGCAATTTTAGAATTTAATAGCAAAAATATTAATCATTTCAATTTTCAAAAAAAGGGTGCAATTTTCGAATCCGTGCAAATCCGTGCCAAGCCGTTGGCCATCTACCACGCCGTCGTGTTGGTCGTGTTCACGGTGTGCGCCACGCTGCTCAAGTTGATTGTGTGCTGCGTGCCCATCTACCGCATGTGCCACGCGCGTGCAGCCGAAGAGGCGGCGGCGGCGGTCGTTGCGGCTGATCGCGTGCGGGCGCACGTGCGGCGCGAGGTGAGGCAGCGCGCGCGCTTTAATAAACAATTATTTAAAAAATAAGACATTTTATTTAATTGACTAAAATCTTTTTATTTATTGTTATAAAAAGGCATTACCAATGAAAATGAATTAAATACCTAAATATTTTTTAATCCAAAAATTGACCCTTTTTTGACTTTTTTTGATAAAAACGAATAATTCCAATTTTAACAGCAGTATAGAAAATTATCGTATTTTTGGCATTGTGCCATTAATTATTGTTTAATTTTTAAAGAATGTTAAGACAAATCGTTTAACCGCCGCTTCTTCRATGGCACCGGCGCCACCAAAACCGTTCACATTGGCCAAATTGTCACTTTTGATGGCGTTCCTTGTGCTCACCAGTTGGGCCCAGTACGCCGTGTTCAGTTTGGCCACGGATTTGTTGCATCCAGGCAATTATAATTAATTCATATTTTTTTTACTTAGAAATTAATAAAATATTAACACGCTTAAATATGTGATGGACATAAAATGTAGACAAAAAAACCCTCAAAAATGAGCTAAAGCCCTCCAACTGTCTTCTAAACACTGGCGAACAAAAGAAGCCCAAATTATTATTAAATTATTGTTAAATTATGAACACTTTTTTGTTGTTCGATTAAATTTTATTTTTAATGAATATATGGCGTATTATTTGAATATTGGAATTATTCGAATTTCCTATTAGAAAATATTCAACTATGAGGAGTAAGTATATTTGAATTTAAAATTATTTTTCAAACTCAGTAAAAAAAATTTGCCGTATTTCTTTATTTTTTTTTTGAAAAAAGAGGGATTTCAAATTTATACCAAAATTTAATTTTGTGAAGATATTTAAATTATATTAACTCCTCGTATTATTTGAATATTTCCAAATAGGAATATTCAAATAATACGCCAACAAATACTTTGCTTAAGGAGGACTCGGCCAAGCACCGGAAGGCGCGAAAATGAACAAACATTTGGCGGTTCACAAACTGTTGAAATTTATTAACAAGGAACATTTGATCTATACCGTGAAGAGGTCGGTCAACATTTCTGATCAGTGATCTTAAAATTTCAAGGCTTCTTAAAAAATTAGGCTCTTCAGTCCAGGCTAGAGTAGAGCGACATCGGGATTTTAAGGAAGGAAAAAAACACGGATCGGGATTAGTAATTTAGGTAAAAAACCCTGAACAATTAATTAAAACAACGGTTTGTTTATTTTTTGAAAAAAAACCGGCATCACATAAATGGGGAACAGATTTTTAGGCTTTAAAATCCCGAAATGGGCACTAAAAACAGCAAAAACGCCAAAATAAGCACTAAAAAATTCAATCAAATTTATTCAAATTTAACAATAAATCATTTTGCGATATTGCAATTTTATCAAAAAGTTATTTTTGGTCCAGAAAAAATCAAAATTTTTAAATGAGGGCATTTTTGTCCGAGAGCTTAAAATCCGTTCCCTACGCATAAGGGATAATTTCAGTACCAAGAAACGGGCATTTCAGTCCCGACCTGCTCTATTCAAGTCTAGGGTTGCAATTTTAATACTCGTCTCTAGGGTAGGACGGGACCGGGACCAGTACTGAAATGTCTTTTTCTGGGACTGAAATTTAGTCCCGGTTTTTTCAAAATCGGTTTTTTGTCCAGCAGTCCCGGTTTTTTTTGACCGGGCCTAATTTAGTCCCGATCCCGGTTTTCCCAAAAGTCCCGGTCCCATCCTACCCTACTTGTCTCCATTTATGTTTATTTAATAAAAATTCAAAACTGAAGCATCCAACAATGGTCTGTGCTGATTCGCCCTTTTCTGGAGACGCTGTGCGCGCTTTTTCTTCTGCTCATGCCGTCCATTGGACGCAAATTTCAAATGCGCAAAATAGCGCCTGGGCAAAATGCCAACGGCAACAACAACAATTGGAACAATCCCTACGGCAATACGGGCCACAACCACTACAACAACAACAATGAATTGATCGCTGCAGGCAATTTTTCGCGTCCAATGACAGCGTCGGGACGACTCGCGACAGCACCACCGCAGGCGGCACATCGAATCTGATTGTCCCCCGAGGGGGCATCATTGCCCGCTTCCCGCGCAAAGCACCCTCCCTGCTCGAGAGTGGAAATGTGCCGAAAACCGAGGCCGACACCCCCGTCTCCCCCCCCCCCAAAATGTCTCGTAAATTTCTCAACCGGAGAACCGAGACGCTCTCCACGAATTTTTTTTCACATTTTTAGTCATTCCGGAATAAAAATTTTGGAGCTTTTAATATTGTGCGACTCAACTTTTACCACCAAAAAACTGGGTCGGTGGGTGCCAGTTATGGAAGTTGATTGGGGAAAAAATGTTGCAAATGTGGAAATGAATGGTATTGTTTGTTGGAAAGCCCATAAAAAATGCTAGAAAAAATGTGAAAACAGCTCCAATTTCATCATTATGACTATTTTTCAACATTTTCATTTCTGGTTTAAAAATGCGACTAAACCAGGGTGCGTATTGAAAATTTTTGAAAAACAGTACATTGGAATCAAAATAAAGCTTTTGGGGTTCAAAAGTAGAATTTTTGAGGAGTCAGTTTGTTAACATATTTGCAACAAAATTTTAAAATGCGAAATTTTGAATCTTTTTAAGAATGGGAGAGGTCCGTGGTGCCGACAGTAGAGACCGGTCAAGACAAGATGTCGTCTCGATATCTCGAAAAATCTCGACGAGATTCTCGAGAAATCTCGTCTCGAAGCTCAAGGCCGTCTCTAGAAAAAGTCCAATGTTTTGATAGGGCGCCTTTTTAATAAAATAGCCGATGCCAAGTACAGAGTACTGCAAATGGACCCTCGTACTTAAAAATTTAAAAAACTTGGAAAATGCGAATTTTGCGTGGTGTTGAAAATTTTGGAATTTTAACAAACAGCTTACGATGTCATTTTGAATATAATATGTACATGAAAGTCAACATTTTTGTACTTGGACATAACTTTTACAAGATGGAAGCACTGATATTAATGAAACAAAACCAACAAAAACATAACAATACGGTCCAAATCATCACTATGTGCCTTGGGGGCTAACATTCCAAATCCTTTTTTGCCACATTTTTTAAACAGCTCGGCATACAGCTCGGGCAATCATCTTCACCTTCGATTACNTCGATAGAATTCATAGATCAGTCGTGGATTCTTGTGAGTACCGTATTTTTCCAATTAGTAACCCACTCTCTATTTGAAACCCCTCTCTAATTGTATCCCCCCCCCCCCCGAGGGGGCATTATTTCCCGCGCAGAGGACCCTCCTTGCTCTAGTGGAAATATGCTGAAAAACGAGGCCGCTACCCCCCAAAATGTCGTAATTCTCAACCGGAAACCCGAGACGCTCTCCTCGAATTTTTTCAGCTTTTTTAGGCATTCCGGAATAAAAATTTTGGAGATTTTAATCGACTAAACTTTTCACGTAATATGAAATCACCCGAAGTGCGGGTGGGATGAATAAGCATTTTGGTAAAATATATATAAAAACGCGCTTTGTCTGTTACCTGCTCGTCTGTTTTAAACTATTCCAAAAAATTAAATCGGCTTCAAACATTCATACGGCAAAAGAGAAGCCAATTTGTGTCGTTTAATCGATTTTCAATTCAAATTTCCTCATCAAAATTCCCTCCGTCCATTCCATCAGTGGGCTCACTTGGCCCATCGATTGCCCGTAAACATCCTGAAAATAAGAAGACTTTTAACGATGAGAAGGGTGTTTAAGCTATTATTGTACCTAATTGTCATTCCCTTACCCGGCGCCGATGTCCCGATCGTTGAAGCGAATATTGATCCAATTCCGTTGCCGAGTCCATTCCCACTCAATTGCCTCCTCCTCCCACTTGGCCCATTTGTCCTCTTCTCACACAATTGGACAACGCACTAACAGCCGGTCGCCTTCGTCAATTTGTCGAAATGTCAATCGCTCCCCCGTCCAATTGTTCTTTAGCTCAAATGACACAAAATGATCGTCCTCAGACCAAAATTTGATGATGAAATTCGCCGACTCATAAGCATTGACAAATGAGATACACCCATCCAAATTGATTATAAAATGAAATTACCCTTTTGAGTCCGTCCATTCCTTCCAAATAAAAAAAACATGAACAATCTTCGCGAAACAATCCCTGCGGGGAGGAATCAACCATTTGGCCACAGCTTGAGCAGAAACGCCGGCGTTGTCTTTGGCCGGAAATTCGGGGAAAAGATAAGCGGAATTGATCAATCGGAGCTTTGGGCAATCGCGCAGAAATTTGCCAGCTGCGGCTTTTGTTGTCGTTTGTTCAGATATAAACATTGGTACCGGAAGAGTTGAAATGACGGCAAATGCGTTGAATAAATTCGATGACGGTTTTGTCGATGTAACTAAATTATACTAAATCATCAAAATATGGGGGGTTTTAAATGCAATTATTGTTAATAGATCTCTTGAAATGAGATTTCAATGTGTTTGAGCTCCGATTCGCTTGCGTTTGTCCTGACATTTTGTTGAAAATCCAAATTAATTTAGTGTTCTGGTCAGGGATGGGCGGAAACTATTTGAAAACGGAAAATTCATTTAAAAATAATTTTTTTAATAAAATACATATAATGTTTGAAATATCACAAGATCGGTCGAGGAGCAAAGAACGGTTTAACACCCTTGTGAAATAACTTTTGCACGATTTTTGACCCTTTAAAATAAAATGACAAAATAATTTTTCGTAAATTATTACATTTATTTTTATGTTTTTGTGCAGCTAATCCTCGCCTGGGCACAGCCCGACGATTGTTTCGGCATCGCCAAAATAGCTTCAATTTTTGTGCACAATTTTTTCATCAAATACAACTCGCAACTGTTGGAATGGAGCCAAATTGTTTTTCTCAGTTGCACTACCGTACTCGTGTTGGACTGTATTCATCGGTCAGTGTACTGTAATTTGTAAAAAATAAATCCACATGAATAATAATAGCAATTTGGAAGCGTGAAAAATTCGGAACTGCTTTCGAACCGGAAGCGCGGAACTGCCAGAAAAAAGGGAACCGCATATCGTTGCTGCCGCTTTAACTTTGAAAAAAATTGTCCAAGTTTTTGGGTCCATCATGCACCCTTTTGGCAAAATGTCTGATACAAAGTTTTGATTTTTCAATAAACACTACCATAAAAAAGGGGGGGGGAGGGTTTTAACCAAACCCGGGGTACCATTTTTCGGCCTCCGGTTTTCGTTTTCGGTTTTTGGACCAAAAAAGCGGTGTTACCCGACCGTGAACCACCCTAAATCCATTTTACTTTTAATTTAATAATTTTCTTTTTTACTGATTCTTAGTCAAAAAAAAATCTAAAATTTCGTGCTTCAAAAAATCGTTTCGAGCTTCGGCTTCGGGTGGTGCGCCGAGCTTCGCCCATCCCTGCCAGGGAGCGCAACCGTCAAATAAGTAAACATGTTCTAGGATTTCTTAACAGAACATGAACAGGTACAAAATTCTTGGAATAGGGAAAACACTGATACGTGTACTTGGATGCCAAATACAGTACTGGAAACGGACCATCGTACTTACAAATTTAAAAAACTTGGAAAATGCGAATTTAGCGTGGTGTTGAAAATTTTGGAATGCTAACAAAGAGCATACGTTGGCATTGTGTATATTCAAAATCTCAATAAAAATGTCCATTTTATTAATTGTTCACTTTTCTTAACAAGATTAAAATTTCCTAAAATTTTTCCGTCCTTGGATTTCGTAAAGCCCGTTAGGTACTTGCAAGTCGCATTTTTGTATTTGGTCATAACTTTAACAAGATGGAAGCACTGATATTAATGAAACAAAACCAACAAAAACATAACAATACGGTCCAAATCATCACTATGGAAACAACACGCCTTGGGGGCTAACATTCCGAATCCTTTTTTGCCACATTTTTTAAACAGCTCGGCATACAGCTCGGGCAATCATCTTCACCTTCGATTACTAATTGCTTTCTATTCGTGTCCAATCCCTTCGTAAAATCGTCCATCTTTTTTTTGTATTCCTTTTCTTTTTTTTCTGCCTTTTCTTTTTTTTCTTTACTCTGTGTTGATCCTCCGTCAATTTGCTGAGTTTCTAACAACAAAAATATGGCGATGGTGGCCACCAAGAATAATATCCAATAAATTTGCATTATTGCAAAATAATTTGAAGAAAAGTGGTTTACTCTAAACAAATAATTCTACAGAAATCATATTGAATTGTAAATATTGCAGCTGATATCAGAATATTTATTTGAGCCTGGGACAGGTCCCGGGATTTTCTAGGACTCCAGCAGGTCCGGAACAGGGATAAATTTTGGGTTTAGAATCTGGATAATCCTGGAACCCTGGATTTTTAATCCTGGTAAATTCAGGTCCAAGTCATTTTTGAAAAATCCCGGATCTAGGTCCGGGATAGCTCAGAAATCCGAGGCTCTAATCCAGGGTTGGTTTTTCTGAATCGGAATCGACATTTTTGACCGGACTCCAACTCACCAACATGCATCAGGAACAATTTACTTGTCCGAATTCAGGCAGCGGCAACCCTAACTTAAAATTTTCTGTAACCTTTTGTAATTGTATATAAATGAATAAATTAAATATAATGATGAAAAGCATTTTTTATTCATCCATTCGCATTTGTTGCCTTAATATATAGCAAAATTTTTGTTGGCAAAATTGATATGATTGGGTTGCTACGTCCTTCATTGATTGATATTGATTATTTGCTTATCGTTGAAAATATATAGGCTGTATATACGTGGTTAGAGCGGAAGTGATATTGATTATTTGGTTATCGATGAAAAGATATATTTTCTATATTCTTCTGCAATAAAATCGTACAATTAAACACACAGAATACGGAATGCCAAAAAACGGAATATGGAATGCCAAAAAATACGGAATGCCAAAAAACGGAATTATGGAATGCCAAAAAATACGGAATGCCAAAAAACGGAATTATGGAATGCCAATAATACGAAATGCATCATTTTACTAAATTTATTAAAAAATATTTTATAAGCCTAAAAATTGAATTAAAAACTTGTATTTTTGAAAAGTACTTAACAAAAAATGCACTAAAACCCTAAGAACCCTAAAAGCCTTTTTTCCAAAAACAAACTCCTAAAAATCGACATTTTCTGAATAAAAATGTACACCCAAAATTTAATTATTTCTAAAAATTTAACGAATTTGAAAAATTCACTTTATTCTGTTAAAAAAATTAAGGCATGGTAACACCTAAAATCCGGCCTAGTTATCATAAGCTCGAAAATCGCATTTATTTCAAAAAAAAATTGTTGGCATTTTGAAAATAAATTTATATTAATTAATTTATTTTTTTAAATAAATTTTTAATTAATTAACATTATGCTTAAAATTATTTCCTTTTGTGAACAAATGTTGTGTTAAAAAATAAAAATGCAATTTTAGAATTTAAATAACAAAAATATTAATCCATTTCAATTTTCAAAAAGGGGCAATATTCGAATCCGTGCAAATCCGTGCCAAGCCATTGTGTTGGTCGTGTTCACGGTGTGCGCCACGCTGCTCAAGTTGATTGTGTGCTGCGTGCCCATCTACCGCATGTGCCACGCGCGTGCAGCCGAAGAGGCGGCGGCGGCGGTCGTTGCGGCTGATCGCGTGCGGGCGCGCGCGCGGCGCGAGGTGAGGTGGCGCGCGCGCGCTTAAAAAATATTTTTATTTGAATTGGCGGGAAAAAAGTGTTTGACATCAGATGAACTATATTGTTGGCATGAAAATATTTATTTATTTAAAGTAAATTCACATGTGTAGGTATTTTTAAACAAACTTTAATAAACAATTATTTAAAAAATTAAATCTTTTAATTTATGTTATAAAAGCATTACCATGAAAATGAATTAAAAATTACCGTATTTCCATTAATTATTTGTTTAATTTTTTAAAGAATGTTAAGACAAATTGTTTAACCGCCGCTTCTTCAATGGCACCGTACGCTGTGTTCAGTTTGACCACGGATTTGCTGCATCCAGGCAATTATTTACTTAGAAATTAATAAAATATTAACACGCTTAAATATGTGATGGTCATATGTAACAAAAAATGAGCTAAAACCTCTAAAACTGTCTTCTAAACACGAGGAACAAAAAAAGCACAAATTATTATTAAATTATTGTTAATTTGACCCCAAAAATTGGTTTTGGAATTTGGTATCAATCGACAGCTCCTGATGAGACAAATCGATCTAGGTGTGAAGCAGTCGATCAGAGGCCATGATACCGGCCGACTGAGTCCCCGTGTAAAAAGGGACATTTCAGTACAATTAAAGCCTATTTTGTACTTTTCGAGCCTTATTTTAAGATTTTTTGAGCCTAGTTTTGCATTTTGCCCAAAATTCCTTTCCCGGTCCCGATCGGGACGGGACTTTTTGAAACCACACTCCTAATGATGGCATCATCGAGCGACTATTTCAACCATTTTTACTTATTATCACAAGTAGGTAGATGGCCTAGTGGTTATGTTATGTGTTGGGTTCGAACCCGCTTGAGTGAATCACTTATTTATTGTTTTTCCCCTCTACTCAAATTGGCATCCCCTCATTAATAATATTTTTAAATAAATATTCTAATGCGCGCAAAAAGAATAGATACAAGAATTTTTGAAATAAATTCATACGTCTTTGAATTTTTGCTTCAATTTTCTTAACAAAGATTGCCAATTTTTGTAAAAATTTTCTGGCGGCGCCTGTCGGCACAACCGGAAATCCTCCACWCTTACGTAAACCAGTTTTTTTCTCTGAAATTCAATTTTTGAATTTTTCTTGCCAAGATCACTAATTTTCATAAATATAATAAAATTTGAATTTATTTTTTTGGTCAGGATCCTTCATAAAATTCATGCTTTTTAGTAGGGTTGAGCGGAACTGGGACTTTTGGGAAAACCGGGACYGGGACTTACCGGGACCAGAAAAACCGGGACCGGGACCAAGATTTTCAACCGGGACCGGTACCGGGACCAACCGGGACTTTTCAAGGGAGAAATTTTTTTTTTGTAATGTTCAATGGTAAAACAAAAATTTTTTTTGTTATTCAAAATATTTTCCTCATTGTCTTTAACTTTAATTTTATCGTCATCATTCTTTTTTTTGAGATTCTGCTTTACTTTTAGGGAGGGTGGGGGTCGGCGGTGCCGATAGGCGCCGCCGCGAAAAATTTTTGAAATTTTGACTCAATTTGTTAAGGGAATTTCAACAAAATTTTAGCAAAAATTATGAATTTTGCCTCGGAATTTCAGAGAAAAAACTGGTTTAAGTAAGAATGGAGGATGTCCGGCGGTGCCAACAGGCGCCGCCGGAGAAATTTTTGAACATTTTAATGATATTTGTTAAGAAATTGAAGCAAAATTCAGAAAGATGTGATGAATTTATGTCAAAAATTCTTGTATCTGTTCTTTTTGCGCGCATTTTAATTAAAAAAAGATTAGAATATTTATTTAAAATATCTTATTAATGAGGGGATGCCAATTTGAGTAGAGGGAAACCCCAATAAATCAGTGCTTGCACTCAAACGGATTCGAACCCAACACATAACATAAGACTCACCAAAAAGGGCAACCACTAAGCCATCAGCTTACTTGGGAGACATCAGTAAAAATGGTTGAAATTGTCGCTCGCTGATGCCATCATTAGGGGTGTAAATTTAGTCCCGGTTGGTCCCGGTCCCGGCGGGACCAAAAAACCGGGACCGGGACTTTCAGAAAGTCCCGTCCCGACCGGGACCGGGACCTGAAAAAACCGGGAAATCCCGTCCCGGTACCGGTCCCGCTCAACCCTACTTTTTAGGCGCCTTTTTGCAATTTTTCTTGCCTAAAAGTAGCAGCCCTACGGATTGAAAATTTTAACATGTAAAAAAAAAGTTTTTAAGCGATTATTTTTATTTTTACACACATTATTTCGAGCCTATTTTTGCTTGTCTCAATTTTTGGAGCCTATTTTGGCATTTTTTTCTCGCCTATTTAGCCGCCCATTTCGAGATTTTTCGAGCCTAAAAATCCGCACCCTAGTTATGTACTTGGAAATTGTCTTTACCCGATGGAAGCCCTGGTTTAGTCTTTTGAAATTCCATTCAAATTCTCCGGGTCAACATTTTGCTAGGAGCAAATAAAACATTCAAATTTATATATCATATAACAAAAAGGTAAGAGATTAATTCCCAAAAGTGAATGTCTACCCCCCCCCTTTTCAGGGTCACCATTTGCCCCCCGCAAATCCCTTTATAAGTTAATCCCAACTTTCAGTCAGTCTTTAAATATGTACCTAAGTCCATTTAAAACGGTTAAAACATTCATTTATTTAAAAAACTCTCATTATAGAAGCTAAAAATTTGGAAATTCTTCTCAAAATTTAAGTTAAAGTCTTGTGATTTGGCAAATGTCTTGCATTTGTTAATAAGATTTGCAATTTTGTAGAAATTAGCATGTCAATTTTGACCGAATACGAGAAACTGGAAGAGAAAATGGACCAGCAGAAGCTCGTTGAATTGCATCAAATGAAAGAGGAATTGAAGAACATGAAAGAATCTTTCGACAAAAAGCTTGAACAAATGGAAGAATGGAAAAGAGTTGCAAAATTTGAGCTCGAAAATGTGAATATATTTTCTAACAAAAAATTCCATTTTTTTCTGTCAATTGTTCAGAAGGCACTCCGCACGGAGTTGGAACATCAGAAACTGCTAAATGCTCACATGGCTCTGCAGAGAAGGATGGAGGAGTATCAGAACAAGCAGCAACAGAGAGCCATCGACGATTTGACAGAAAAACTGAAGGGTAAATTGTTTGAATTTGGAAAAAATCCATTTCTATTTTGATAGTGTGCTGCATTAATCTGTCTTTTTGTTACCAAAATAAATTCATTTATTTCACCGTTTCAGTTTCCATCGATCAGCTTTCGTTGAAGCATCAGGAAAACGCGAATCTAATGGAAGAGATGAAGAAACAACGGGAAATGGTCGCCGAATTGAAGAAGCAGAAAAAGGTCATCAGACTGGAGAAGGATCAGAAAGAACAGCAGCTGAACATCGTCCACTTGCAGAAGACAGTTGCCGTGTTGAGAGAAACGGGTAATTTCGGTCTCAGATTTTGTTCAGAGTTCGGAAATTCTCTGCCTTTTTAGGCATCACTTTTAATATTTTGTGAAAAAATGAAATAAATTTCTTTAGCGCCCAACCGATGGGATTCCTCGGCATGTGACGACAAACTCACGCTCTCTGAGCCCGATCGATTGATTGTTCAAAAGAATGGAGAGGCTAATTTGGGTGAACATTATTCTGTTAAAGTGATTTGGTGTTTATGTAGAGTTTAGACAATTTTTGAATTAACTCACTTTTCAGGGGCGTGCTCTGTGCGCGCTGAAAAGGCAATGCCAAGAATTCCTAACGGCATTTCCTACTTTGAAGTGAAAATCCTAGCGACCACAATAGGGTAATATATATATATATATGTATATTATAAAACATTGAAATATTTTTATATTTAGCTTTGTTCTGATTGGACTTGCGACCAAACAAATGCCATTGGACAAATATGTTGGTGGTCACGTCGGCACTTACGGATACGAAAGCGAAGGCACATTTTGGGGTCACGAGGTTGACGGATGTTCCCACTTCAATGGACGACGTCCTCTCATCGAAGGAAAGCCCAAATTTTCGGAAGGCGACGTCATCGGCTGTGGCGTCAATTTAAAAAATTGCCAAATTATTTACACAAAAAACGGCGAACGTTTGGGTGAGAAAGAAAAAGAATAAAAAATTTGTAAATTTAATATTTATTTGCGTTATTTATTTAATGCATACACCGCCAATTTATTTGTGTCTTTTGCCGCCGATTTGTTTCCGTGCATTTCGTTGGGCACTACTGGCACCAAAATTGAAGCGAATTTTGGCCCCAATTTCCAATGCAACATTGCCGATGAGATTTAGAAACTGAACTTGAGGTGATTTGTGGGTTTGCTGTCGATTACCGTATATACAGTTTTAATTCCACCCCCTCTAATAATGTCGCCCTTTCTGAGGGGGTTGGAAAATAATGTCGCCTCCTGTAATAATGTCGCCCCCTCTAATAATGTCGCCCTTTCTGAGGGGGTTGGAAAATAATGTCGCCTCCTGTAATAATGTCGTCTGTCAACCCCTGTAATAATGTCGCCCCCATTTAACATTACAAATCCAAATTTATCATTTTTCTTTCACTGGGTAACATTTGATGAGATGTAACGGGGAAAATGGATACTTAAACTATGAGTGTTCTAAAAAAATAATTCATCATCTTCGCCATCACCGCCTAATCAAATCATTTTCATCTTCTGACAATCCCGCTTCTTCCACATAATTTGAAAAAGTCAATCTTTTGGGGTGCATTTTTGGATTTTATTGCATTTTTTTCTTAAGGAATTTTTTCGAAAAAAGTGGGTGCATTTTTGGGGTTTACATATTATTACCTATTTCTCTTAAAGAATTTTTCCAGAAAAATTTTTTCTCAAAAATCAATCTCAGAGGTCAAATTTTTGTGTTTTGCCCGAGAAAAAAAATTTCGCCACCGGAGTCAGCGATGGTCGAAATTCCGATTTCCGAAAAAGTACCGGTTAAACGGCTTCATAATCTCGGTTCACCGATAACCGGCTACCCAAACCGGACAAGAAAATTTCTCAAAATAATAATAGACTAAAAATATCTTTTGTTAATAAAAATAAATTCAAAAATATTATTCAGAGGCCGTAAAATTGGGCTTCAAATTCTATTCGTATCATTCTCCACCGTTTTAATCGTCTTCAATCATCACATTTTTTGTCGTAAATAAAATTTTTTAGCATATTTTTCCCCTTTTTTTTAATGGATGGACTCCGTTGAATAATTTTATCCAATTTATGCTTTTACAAAGCGTCTATAAAAGTCCAGCCCAATTAGCCAAAACAATTCAAAATCACTTTTTTAATTTCTTCTTAAAATGCCAATGTTGAAAATAAATTAATTTTTTTGCAATATTTTGTAAAAATTCAATTTTAAAAAACTTTTGAAAAATGTCACAAATTCAATCTTTTTTGACAAAATGCCAAAATTATTTAATTTAATTTAATTTAGAACAAATAAATCATAATGCAATTCTCCGTGCTTTTCGTTGTGTTGCTGGTGCTCTTCGCCACCTTCTACATTGGTGTTGAGCCGTTTGCCCGCCAAGCCGCCCTCAACAACCTTGTACTGACAAATGAGTGTCTTATTCATAGTTGATCACAGGAGGAGTCATTCATCGAACACTCCTGATCACATAATATTTAATCGATAAATTAGAGATTATTTTGATCACACAATTTCTTAAGGCCGGAGGCGATGAAGTGCCTGATGCCAACGGGGCCGCCGATGCTCAGCCCGGTCAGCAGCCTGGTTCTGGCTGAAACTGACGGACGCCAAATGTGTGTGCTGAGATGGACGCACTGAAATGGATGATTCTAATGATCGAATTTATGTTTTTCAAAATTGTTTTAAGTCAAAAAAATTGATTTTTAGAAAAATTTAAAATTTTCGAAAAAAGGTTCGAATTCTTGGGTTCGGAGTTCCAATTTTTTTGTAGTAATCGGGATCAGGGACGCTTCTTTCAATCGGGGGATTGGGCTCCTGCCCCCCCCCCCCGTGCTCATAGGCGCCGAACTTGAGGAAAACATTATCGGAATGGATCAGTCGGAGCTTTGGGCAATCGCGGAGGAAGGCTGAAAGAATTGTTGCAAATGGTCGTTTTCGAAGGAAGAGAGGTAAATGCTATCAAAGTTGTCATTGATCAGAGCCCAAATATGGTGCCAAATGATTTCCAAACTGCGGGTCCTCCCACCAATTAGTCAAGATTTGAAATTTAATTACATAGTTAGAATTCATCCTTTAAACGAGCGGCAATAGTATTCAACAACAGAAATTCAAAAAATGATCGTTTTCCTAGCTCTAAAACCCATCGGCTATTTTGAAATTGAAGATTTAGAATTTCACTCAATCTGTTAAGAGATTTTCAACCAAAATTTAAATAGGAACCGCCGGGCAAAATTTGAAGATTTGACGAAATCTGTTAAGAAAATATGTCCCAAAATTACGAATTTTGAAAAACAAAAGGGTCCCCCTATGGTTTTTTTCTCAAAAAACATTTC
>MEIZ01000106.1:49382-77359 GCA_001723225.1 Globodera ellingtonae | reverse complement strand
TATAAATCGATCTGTCTCGACGAGCTAAGCACGAAAAATAGGTCCCAAGTGCGGAAATGCGAATTCCAAACAAAAAATAAATAAAAAATTTTCCCTCTCTATATATTTTTATTAAAATTGACGCTTTATCTACATCGAAAATGGAATTGGAATCGGCAAATTGAGCTGGATTCTCGCTGTATTAATTTTGCATGCCATTCCGATGGCGTACATTTGATGTTAAGGTCAATTTTTCATGCACTGTTTTTATTAGAGCACGGAACTTCTTTTTTTTGGATCGGGAGCGCTTAGGTCTTAGCTAGTAGGATTTTAAGCTGGAATGTTTGCAACAGCCTAAAATATTGATTGTTATAGAAAAATGGCAAAATATTGATTTATTCTCAAAAAAGCAAAATATTGATTTATATTGATTGAAAAGTCGCTCTAATTCTAAAATTTCTCTGCTATTTCCGTGCTTCTCTCGTCAAACCCTGTTCGCAAAAAAATAGGTTAAAACTTTAAAATTCCATCTCTAGCAATTATTGTTAAAAGGTCTCTTGAAACGAACTGATTTTGAATCCGATCACTTTGTTTGGAAGCGCTCTTTGAGGAATTGGCAGCCGTTCAACCGAAAGTTTGCGAATTTCTGCGCCATTCCATCCGATTGCGCGACGAATATGCAGCGAACCCAACGACCATTCCCTCGACTTAAAATGGACGTCCACCAAATCGTCGGATCGATCACTGATTTTGTCAATCGATTTTTTAACGCGTGATTGGAAATTAAAAGGTGAAAAGTCAAAAGAAAACAAAAAATAAAAGGAAAGAGGTCAAAGGTGAAATAAAGTGAATGGCATAATGACAAGCATCCCCTTCCGCCAACAGGGGATATGGTTATAAAACGCTCCAATTTGATTGTGAATTATGGAGGAAATGATTTTATAATTTAATTGTTTCAAAATGGCTGCCGACTCATTATTGCAATGAAATGATCGCACGATTCAGTTTTTAATTTTATTTATTATAAAGTTTAAAATATAAATAATAAACAAAAATTGCTCCTTTCGTAATTAAAATGATTATTTCAAAATAGCGCGCGCTCTTTCAAGCCATAATTAGGGACGGAATTTACAGTGGTGTGCAAAAGTAAAGGCCCAAAATTTAAAAAACAAAAAATCAATTTTGTTTGGCCCAAAGCCAAAAAAAAAATTTCTGTAGGCATAACTTTTGATACTGATCAAAAAAGGTAGGTAATTGGACCAAGTTGCTACAACACCACCTTCATGGAGATCCGGAAACACCAGAATACATGTAGCCCACAAAAAAATGCTATAAAAAAGCCTTTAACACTCTTTCTCAAATTGTTTCTTTATCATTTTACAAATCGGTGAACAAAAAAAATGTTGGGCCTTTACTTTTGCACACCACTGTATATGGACTAACGCAATATTGACTTAAAATATTGACCAAAAATCCCCAAACATAGACTAAAAACCCAAAAAGTACCAAAATATGGCCTAAAAAAGGCGCTAAAATTAACCAAATTCGGAAATTTCTACGTACACCCCATCAAAAAATTTTTCTAAAATATCAATCTTTTCAAAAACCCCATTTTTAGGGGGAGGGGCATTTTTGGTTTGAAAAAATTTTGATTTTTAAGGGTACGTTTTGTTTTTTGTTTTTATTGCATTTTCTTAAGAGATTTTCGGGAAAATGCCTTAAATATTGCTTTTTTTAAAGAATTATCCATAAAAATTGTTGAATTGCTAATAAAATAAATTCAAAAATATTATTCAGAGGCCGAATTTGGGCTTCAATTCCTATTCGTATCTTTCCACCGTTTTGTCCGTCTTCAATCATCACATTTTGTCGTAAATAAAATTTTGCAGCATATTATTCCCCCTTTTTTAATGGAAGGCCTCCGTTGAATAATTTATCCAATTTATGCTTCTAGCTCCAATTATCCAAAAACAATTCAAAATCACTTTTTTGATTTCTTCTTAAAATGCCAATTCAATTTCTCTTTTTTGATAAAATTCCAAAATTATTTAATTTTATTTAATTTAGATAAATAAAATCATAAAATGCAATTCTCCGTGCTTTTCGTTGTGTTGATGATGCTCTTCGCCACCTTCTACATTGGTGTTGAGCCGTTTGCCCGCCAAGCCGCCCTCAACCACCTTGTACTGACTGCCCTTATTCATTGTTGATCACAGGAGGAGTCATTCATCGATCACTTCTGATCACATAATATTTAATCGATTAAATTAGTGACTATTTTGATCACACAATTTATTAAGGGCAAAGGTGATGAAGTGACTGATGACCCTGTGGCCGCCGCTGATCAACCCGGTCAGCAGCCTGGTTCTGGCTGAAACTGACGGACGCCAAATGTGTGTGCTGAAATGGACGCACTGAAATGGATGATTCTAATGATTGAATTCATGCTTTTCAAAAATGATTTTGAGCAAAAAAAATTGATTCTTTTGTTGATTTTGAAAAAAAATTCGCTTGGGTCCGGAGTTCCAATTTTTTTGGAGTAATCGGGATCAGGACGCGCAAAAACTCGACTCCTCATTGCTATTTCATCAAAGAATTTTCCAACATGGCTGACTCCGCCCGCTCATTCTTCTGATCACTCAGATCATTTGATTTGCCCCCCCCTCTTTACCCGTTGCCCCTCACCCCCGTCTGTCCCGAGACGAATCGGGTTATGTTACCTCCACCATTGGCCAATGTATGACAAACCCATCCCTACCAAAAAATGCATTCTAACAAAAGTGTCGATCTTTAGGGGTGTGCTTTTTTCGGCTTTTGTTGCATTTCTCTAAGGAATTGTTTAAAAATGTGAAAAAGTTTCAAGATCGCTTCAATATTGGGATAAAAAATCCTGAGCCCCAGAAAGTAGTACAAAAAAAGTACATCAAGCTGAAAACAGTACATGTCCTTAAAAAAAGTACGAAGGCAACCTCAAAAGCACTGAAATCAGCCAATTTTCAATAGATTTTATGCCTCAATCAATTTGACATATCACTCAACGAAAGGTTCGGTTCGGTTTTAATAAAAGACAAACAAATATGACTTTCTCACTAAGTTGAATTTTTGACTAAATAAATTTTAATTGTGGCATTATGTTGATCTTCCCGAACTACACATCTGAGTTGGTGGTGTAGTGGTGAGTTGTGTAAGCGGTCTTTGTTTTGTCTGATGGTTCGAACCCCAACTATGCAATGATTTCTGATGACTTTCGGTGAGTATCAGGGATGGGCAAAATTTCGGATTTCGGAAATACGGGATTTTTGGCGTTTCGGGTTTCGGAATTTGAGCAAAATTTTGGATTTTGCACCCATAAGAATGGGATATTTTTTTTGATGTATGGAACATTTTGTTGTGTGTATATTGGTGAGTGGTGTTGGCAGTTCAACTTTGGTGTGGGTTCAAGTCCCCGACTGTGTTATGGTGATGTAAACAATTCCAAATTTTTTTTTTAATTTTCCATTTTTTAAAATATTTTAGATGACGATTCACAAGTTTTCATTTCATTTTTTGATCGTACAAATTCGCTGAATATTTAAAATAAATAAATTGTTCAAAGTTGAGTGACCCCACCCCGACCAGGGTTGCCTAAATAATGGAGCAAAACAAGATTTTGTCCAACTTTTATGCTGTTAAAGGGTTCTCAAATCTGTGTAATTATTAGTGATGTTCGAGAGTTTGGTCTCGAGTCTCGGTTCTCGGTAAATTTCAAGTCTCGAACATCCCTAGTAATTATACCAGCCGACGAAAACAGCCTCCTTGTCCTTGAGAATTCGGCTTCTGATAAATGGAATTGTCAGGGAAAATCGGGCACAAAAGCCAAATTGAATCATATTCATTTTCAGGATGAGTGACATTTGCTTGTCGGCATTTCCTCCCTCAAAAGCATTTGCCATTAAATTTGAGTGACATTGAGGTTTTCGGAAAGGCCACTCAATGAATTACCCGCCAACCGAATGATCATTCCACATTTCCGTTTATCCGCGGTTGCTTCCCGTCCAACTTTTTGTTCTAGGTCATTCATTGCTGGCGCCGCCTCCCGTATCATATAGGTATATACAAACTCTTCTTTTAAAAAGTTGATTAGTCGGGATAATTATTTTCTTTTTTTCAAACCCCAATATGCATCTGCTGTATTTATTCAATTTAATTAATAAAAACGCATTACAATAACATGAAATCTAATTTCGATATTTTATGAAAATTATTTTCCACATTACTAGCTAATTTTAGATAAAGCCTATAAAGGTTTATTTCGCAAAATTTTGTTGAAATCCGGTAACGCATTGAGCCAAGAAATCCGGGTCGGGCAGCAGATTCCAGCTTCTCCGGGTTTTTTCTTTGGTATTGGAACTATTCTGCAAAAAAAAGATCAGAGTAGACCAGATCTATTGTCCAGGTATTTAAAGCTCATTCCGAATGCCTGCTCGGTTCTTTTAATTTTATGATCTCTTTTAAATTCGATCCTTTGAACATAACAAGGGTCAAATCACGCCAAATGGAAACCTTGCTTCAAGCTACAAAAAAAATTGGTATTTCTGTATGTGACAACAATAAATTTCATAGTAGATAAAAAGCTCTTTCTAGGGGGTTTCGGGGTCGTAGAATCCAAATCTGACTTCCATTTCGATCGATTTCGAACCCTGAATACAAATTCGAAGAATTTCTAGAAATTTTTTTTTCACATTTTTCAAAAAATTTTGTTTGATTTACATTGGAATAAAAATTATCAGTTTGTGGCATAGATTCAACGTTGTTTTGCAAAATCTCATTAAAAATTGATCGACATTTCGGCGATTTTAAGGAAAATTCGAAACAAAAAATTTTATGGAAAATGTCCTAATTCGGGTTTAGGTTCGAATTCGGGTTTGGGTTCGAATTCGGGTTTGGGTTCGAATTCGGGTTTGGGTTCGAATTCGGGTTTGGGTTCGAATTCGGGTTTGGGTTCGATTGAAATGCAAGTTCGGATTCTACGACCTTAAAAACCTCTAGAAGTGTGTGTTTCAACATTTAAAACAAAGATTTTTTTGCTGTTGTCACATAACAGAAAAGTACCAAAAAATTTCCTCACATTTTTGTGCTTCTGCAATCGCGTTTTCGTAATAAATGGCAACGGAAGTGAACAAGATAAATGAGATTGAACGGCATACTGAAGACTTTATATTAAATATTTTAACCTAAAATTTCCCGTAAATTTCCCACATCTCGATCCCACGAAAGACCAAGAGGCTCAACCCTAATTTCTACAAAAGGTGTCTAATTTTCTACCGCGCCTGAAGTCGGGCATTGGCAAATAGACGAGCAGTGGCTCACCAAACACAAGGATCCCCAAAATAAATGTTTTGATATATGCTAAAAATCGCTCTAATTCAAGTTTTTTTTGAAAAAAGCTATTTTTGGGCAGGAGCGGGACGTTTGGGCCGGCTCTAATCATAATGAGTGTTGTGTTCCATTCCTTCCCACCTGAGGAAAGCAGCTTAGTAATCCACGCCCACTGTGCATTTGGACATGGCCGGAAGGTCCATTCTGAGCTCCATTAGCAACGGACGCCCCCGGTCGCTCACAGAATGCTATTCTTTTGCTGGAGGACATGAAAATTGGGCTTTTCCACGCGAAAAGTGCCAATTTGTTGCATTGCTTCCCATCAAAATCCACAAACTTTTGGCTGCCATTGTCAGAAGAAGTGTTCGATAATTTGAGACCAAACAGCTCATTCTATAAGGGCACGATTTGGGTATTAAATTTTGAATTTTGATTACAAATTAAGAATGTAATATAGCGAGGTCCGCTTTTTAATAACAAAAACTAATGTTGGGTTAATCCCATTACCCCTCAGGGTTTTAAGGGGGCAAAGTGTTGCTAACTAAATCTGGCTCAACTCTACGAAAATCAAAGGATCCGAATAGCTTCAATTCAAGCGTTTGCCAATTTCGACATGCGCGCGACTTTTGGTGACAAATAGACATTAGGTGACCAATTTGCGTCAAAATAAACCTTTGTAACAGAAAAAGTCCTGAAAAACCCGTTGAGAAAATATATCTCAAATTTTACATTAAATAAATAATTTCTAAATGCCAAAAAATTTAGCATCTCTAATTCTTAAAGTAAATTTAACACTTTAAAAATGTTTGTTTTTACCCTTTTTTGCCCAGAACAGGGCAATGCCTCAGGGCATTGGACTCTAAAATCAAAAAATTCAAATTCTGGTGCCGCATGGCATTAGGTTCTAAAATCAAAAAAACACAAAATTCTGAAGTGATCTATCTCCATTAGCAACGGGCGCCCCCGCCCCCGCCCCGGTCACGTGCAAAAATGAAGGTGGGCAATGCAAGCTTTGTCTAGAATTTGATATTTGTTTTTTTTAAACTTTTGTGTGCCAGTGCAAATGAGACTTCGGCATTGCACGTCCAAAGTGTAAAAAAATGCGTACATGCCATGGAATTTGATGAGCCGCATTAACTAAATATATGTGACAAATATTCAAAAGTTGGTTAACTGCAACCTCCCCCCCCCCTAAATGGGGTAAATACCAGGGATGGGAAAACTTGGAAAATAAAATCCGAAATCCGAAACCTGAAATTTCCGAAACCCCAAAAATCCGAAACGATTTAAAATCCGAAACCGAACGGCCAAAAACACTGCCCATCCCTAGTAAATACCGCAGTACACCGCTGATTATTACCATCACCATAAAATTGCAACGCCCAGTGGTTGCTGTTGTTGTTAAAAAATGACACGTGCAACTCATAAATTTGCATTACATTGCCAAACGGCAAATTTAAAATATCTTCATTTAGAAGCCTGTGATGTTTCCTGATGCCACCTCTTAAATAAGTGTTCACAAAAAAAGTTATCCCAATGGCATTCGCTAATGATTAGAGTAAGTCGGGTCCGGGACTTTTGTGCTGAAGACTTTATATTAATATTTTAACCTAAACTTTCCTACATCTCGAGCCCACGAAAGGCCAAGAGGCTCAACCCTAATTTCTACAAAACCGGGACTAAGGGTCAAAAATATCTGAAATTTTGAAAAAAACGGGATTTAGAAGGGGGAAATTCAGTCCCAAAATTGGAGGCTTCAGTCCCAGTCCCGGTCCCGACCTACTCTACTAATGATTCACCTCTAACGTTTGCCAACAACGGGCAAAAATTCAAACGTCACGTAAATAAGACTCCTACAGGCATTGCAAATAAACTTGATCAGCGCAAAACTTTCAATTTGTTTGTTTGCATCAAGAGAAGCTTGATCTAATTAAATATTATTTATTAAATGGCTTTTAATGATTTATTAAAAAATACTCTCACGTTGCATTTGCACTGCAATATAATTAGCAGTGTTGCAAGCGCAGCGCCCAACATGCTCTAAGCTTTCCCAGTGCACTCTAAATTGCGCATTAAGATTCCGATCCCAAGCTTCCGCCGAATTATCGAGCAAACCTTAATTTAAAAAATATATTTCCCAATTTTTTTCACCGTAGCTTAAAATATTTTATTATTAAAATTTTAGATTATTTACCCATATTTGCGGGCATGTGAAGGCCGTCAGATAACATTTGATGTTTTCTGATCCTTATTGTTTTGGCCACCCATCGGGAACTCAAATGGGCGCAATGTTGCCCTTCTTGCCACGTCGAATAAGCATCAGTATCAGGGCCTGATGATGCGGAGGAGGGCATTTTTAATTGGGGAGGGTGGAGGGGTCAACTTTAATGAGAGTTTAAAATAGCTTAATATTTTAATAAACAAGATAAAAAAATATGAAATTTTGGATATTGGATTGGGGAAAAGCAATCGGATTGATTGGATTGGGAAAAGACGGATTTTGGATATCGGGGAAAAACATATATCGGGATTGGGAAAAATTCCAATCGGATTTAAAAAAAGTTAAATTCGGTGGTTTTGGAGAAGAAATTGGGACAATTGACCATTCGGCCAAACAATTTTAAATAAATGCTGCCCGAAATTCATATCCGACTGGGAGGGGACGATGGACGCCTGACACGGTCAACCAACAATTTTAATGAATGCTTTCAACACCACCCCGTGCGTCCACTCTGCCATTCAAATCTTTTTCAATTCTATTCATAGAAATTGAATGCTGAACATTATGTACATAATGGTCATTTTTCAAATATTACAGTAAATTCAAAACAGAGAATTTGAAAATTTTGTTCCGATTTAAATTGTCGATTTTTTGAATTCTCTCCCTCTCTATTCGCCCCGTCAAGCCTATTTTAAAGAATTCCAACCTCATAATAATGACCCCCGTGCCTTTTGTGCTGCCCACGGGCGCACTTCCATTTGCCACATTCCAATCCCTCCCCATGGGGAAGTGAAAAATCCAAATATCCATCCAATCCCTAAGGGCAGATTTCAGCGCCTTAGGCGATGTTAGAGTGTTGTCGATTCACGTGCTTCTATTTGTCAATTACCTTTTAATTTTTCATAATAATTGTTTTTTTGTTGTAGAAACTGCGCATGATCTTTGTTTGTTTGGCCATTCATTATTGCCTTTGCGTGTTTTTTTTCTTTGAAATTTTACCAAATTTGAGCACAAACTTCACAACGTCCATTTTATTGTTTTTTTCAAACGCAGCCCATCCCTCCGCTGTTTTGATTTAATGGATCGTGATTAAAAACATCAACCCATTTTACAACGTATTCTTTGCTCTTTCCCGAATCGATGCAGTCGTCGTCTTCCCACCCAAATCGTTGTTCTCTTCTCTGTGATTTTGCACAATTTAATTCTCTCCAATCTCCGCTTACTGGCTTTTACTTTATGATTTTCCCCTGCAAAATATTAATTTTATCCAAAAATAGATGGGCCAACCCGTAGAAATGAAAATGTTAATAAATTTTTAATGCACTTAATGAAAGAACACAGGACTCTGAGTCTCAAGAATTAGAGGAAATAAATACTGAGCCAATTTCTAACAACGGAATCCATCGATAATTAATTCAAATTGGAGTACACCTCATTAACAAATTTGAGGACACCTAAACAGTTCGCGTTGCGCGTATATTACATATAATGTAGATAGCCAATATACGGTATCGGGATTCCGTTGGGTTTATTTTACACGCTCCATTCTTTGCTAAGCAATCCCATCAACTTTGTCCAGCAATTCCTAATGAATTGTCTGTTCTTTTCAAGGCCTTCCTGGAGGGAATGTACCCCCGGCGGGTCGCTTCCATTCCAACCAACTCCGCTCCTTCACCCCCCCCCCAGCATTCCTTGGCACCTTCCTTCTTCCCCTTCGGCGACTACACGCCCCACAGATAACTTTGTGTCAAGCCCATCAGCAGTACTCGTTCGTTCTCTGCATACCATTCAACCGACCAAACAGCAGCAGCAGCAGCAGAAGCCCAATTCGCCCGCATATTTGCTGTCCCTTCCGCCCCCCTCCGTCCACACCGTTCCATTGTATTCCGCTTCCCCTCCCCAGCAGTTTCATCAATTGTGCTTTTTGATTCGATCCAGCATTGGCCTAACATGCGGCAGAAAAATCATTATTCATTCGTTCACCCGCCCCCCCCCCGGTTGCTTAAAATATTTTATTATAAAAATTTTAGATTATTTACCCATATTTGAGGTTACGTGTAGCCCATCAGATAACATTTGATGTTGTCTGACCCTTATTGTTTTTGCCACCCATCGGGAATTCAAATGGGCGCAATGTTGCCCTTCTTGCCACGTCGAATAAGCATCAGTATCAGGGCCTGATGATGTAGAAGATGGCATTTTTAATTGGGAGGGGGGGTGAAGGGAGCAACTTTAATGAGATTTAAAATAGCTTAATATTTTTAATAATAGAAAAAAAGTATGGGAATTTCGGAAATCGGATTAGGGAAAAAATGAATTTCGGAAATCGGATTGGGAAAAGTTGAATTTCAGAAATCGGATTGGGAAAAACAGAATTTCGTAAATCGGATTGGAATAAGATGAAACTCCTCTTAAAAGTTAAAGTTTCTGCTTAGAAACGGCTACGATCGCTCAGCCCCCCCTAAAAGTGCCCAAATTAACCCTAACTGAAAGATGTTCGTTGTTCGGAATTGGACAACCCACCAAACTCTCCAAAGTAATAACAAATTCTGGCAGTCAACGAATGGAATAAAGGAGCAATGCACAGTCGTAGTCGTAGATGAACTCACTCTTCTTGTCCCCGAAAAAGTCGGCGTACTGTTCAAGAAGGATTTGCCAGACCGAACAATGCAACTCGCGCCGGGTTTCCTTGCTTTTGCTACAAGTTAAATGAAATTTTGATTTTTTAGCTCTTTTTTTTATTAGTCTAGACTTTGCCGTTATTATCATCAGGAATAGGCGGAAATATATTTAGAAAAACCGGAAAATTTTCAAAGTGAATCAAAATTTTGTTATTAAAATAATTAATCCGGCATTTTAAATTGGAGAAAATTTACACTTTGGGTAAAACGCACTCAGAAAAAAGTCAAAGTTAACAATAAAAACAGAATGAGGAGCGTTGCTTTTGTGTTTATTAAAAGCATTGCCCAACTCGCTACACCCCCACCCGAAGCAATTTTTTTCAGTGTCAACTAAATCAAAGATTTTCGACACACTCAAAAGCTTTCAATTTCATCAAAATAACGATTTGGGTGTCGTTTTTTTGGAAGGATATGCAAACAAGCCCCAAAATATGATCTGTTTGGTGGAAAAGAAGCAATCCACGCAAGATTTTGTTATTCGCGGAAACCGCTGCGGAAGAAAGTCGACAAATGCAAAATTGTCGATTTGCTGGTTTGGGAGAAGGAAGGCGCGTCGTCTGTCCCAAAGGGGAGGGGAGGAAAAAAAGCGATGGGTGAGCGCTTGGGGGCATTCATTGCCGGGGCATTCAAAATCGCTTTTTTTGTAACAAAATCGTTAAAATGCATATCCGTTCGCTCTCCCTTTTCGTCTTTACATGCCCTTAGAATTTTGAACGACTTTAAAAACAAATTTTTTTTTTTTGGAAAATTTTTGTTTTTTTTGAAAAAATTGGTTTTTTTCGAAAAATTGTTCGAGTTCGGAACCCGGATTCGTGTTCTACACAGAAGTTTTATACAATTTTTTAAGATTTATTGTCAAAGTTACAAGGAACGAATCGGGGTAAAGGGAACGCATAGGGTAACAGGGAACGAATAGGGGATGAACGAATTGGCGGGGAACGAATCGTTTTTTTTACCATTGCCGGGGGGGGGGACATTCATTGCCGGGGTGCATTCATTACCGGGGGGCATTCATTAACGTGGGGGCATTCATTGCCGGGGTAGGGGACACATTCATTGCCGGGGGCATTCATTGCCGTGGGGGGCATTCATTGCCGGAGGAGGGGACATTCATTGCGACGGATATCGGATTAGGAAAAAGTTGAATTTTCGGAAATCGGATTGTGAAAAAGATGAATTTCGGAAATCGGATTGGGAAAAGATAAATTTCGGAAATCGATTTGGGTAAAGATGAACTCTTCTTAAAAGTTGTATAAACTTGAACTGATTGATAAAAACCAGACCATATAAAGTACGGGGGTTTTGAGAGAATTTTGAAAAACCGGGGAACTCTCCTTTAAACCCACTTGATCAATCGCGGCACTCAGTGATTTTTTTGTTCAACAGAATTCGCCGCCATTGGTTCTGCTTGAGTCCAATAAGTCTTTCCAGGCCTTCTGATCGCTTTGCATCAACAAAAACTGATCAATGGAAACTGAAACGGTGCAAACGAATTGAATTTGGCCAATTCGTTTTTGGCACGATTCGTTTTTCTAGTAACAAAAAGCATTTATAAGCGGAATTTTTGACTTTATGCAATTCTGAAAAAAATCGCTTCTACGCCCCCCGAATACCCCTAGAAACACCTTTTTAGCGACTTTGAACAAAACATTTTTTTTAAACATAAATGCTAAATATCCTTTTCTACAAAAAAAAATTATAATAATTTTTCCCAAATTTTGACGTGAATTCGACTTTTACTGGACATTGATGCAAAAAGGTATCCACGAAAACGACTCGGGGTCTTGCCCCCCCCCAGGCTCATCCTTAAAATGGAATAATTCAAAGCTCTTACCCTTTATTTTTTCAGTTAACACATCGATGTTCTGTTGCTGTTTGTTCTGATACTCCTCCATCTTTGTCTGCAGAGCATTATGAGCAATTAGCAGTTTTTGATGTTCCAATTCGGTGCGAAGTGCCTTCTGAACAAAATGGCAATTTGTTCAAGCTGTTTGCCGACCGAGCTTTCGTGCTCCAATTCCTCCTTCAATTCTTCTACGCTTTGCAGCATTTTGGGCCACCAAATCGAAACCGACACTTGAGTGGTTGTCGAATTGATCGTTTGTTGCCGTTCCAATTGGGCAATTCTGGCAGGCAAAAGACGCATTTATTCTGATTGGTTCATATTAATTTACCTACATACTTCAAAATCCCAAATTATAGTTTTTAAATGACGTGTTTAAAAGGGTGTTTTAACCGTTGGTGATCGATATATTTTGGGTGCGGGGGAGCGAGGCATTTGCTAAATGTTAGAGAAACAGAAGTGAGTTGACAGGTCAATGGGAGAGGCACAGCGTTTCATTTTTGCATTTATTACCGCTGAACCATTTTACCAAGAGCATCGACACGAAAATAAAATGAATAAAAGTAGAGAAAAAAACGCTAAATTCAAAAATTATGTTGGCGGACTTTCACGCATTTTAATCAATTTTAAATTTTCAGACTTCATAATTAAAAAAAGTTATCTTAAAACTTGATTTGCATAAGAAAACTTAGCACTGGGTGGGGGGATTTGTTTCTGAGCTCTGTGCAAAAAATTAGGCAAATCGGTATGTTTAATAAAATTCTTGTGATCGAAGTGCGCGATGGTCAAAATATTTGTTAAAAAAAGGTGAGAGAGAACGCCAAAAGAAGAGAACGGTTCGAGAAAAAGAATGAAACGCGAGATAGTGCACTGTCTACCTTAAACGGTAATAAAAAAATGTAAAAATGTAACGCTGTGGAGAGGAATGAATGAATTGTAAACAATTGTTATGGGCGGCGAGAGCCAACAAAATGCTAACGCCAAAACAACCAATGCCAAAAAACAAACAAAAAATTTCCTTAGAAGTCTGAAAAAGGAGTTTCTAAGGGGTTTCGGGGGCTCTCCCATTTCAACCAATTTTCGAACCTTGGCTCCGCAATCGAATTTGTTTTTTTCAGTGCAAAACGGATTTGCTTTTAATCTGAAAACGATTCTAGCAAAACAGAGAATGGGGGTGAAAATAGGCATAATGAACGTCCCATCCAAAAGGGCATAAATGATACACCGATCAACGAGCTGAGATCGGAAAAATAGGCGCTTAAAATCTAAATTAAACCGAAAACAATGTTAACAAAAAATGACATTATTAATTTAATAATATTGGCGAATTAAAAGAATGATTAATCAAAATCTAGGATATAATATAAATCAAATTTTTAAAGAAAGGTTAAGAATAAAACAAAATGTTATTAAATTAACATTTAATAAAACAAAATAATATTTACAATTTTGGCCGAATGAATAAACTTAAATTAAATAAACAGCGAAAGAGCGAACATTAAATTAAAATGTTTAAAAAATATTTCTGTTAGTTTCAAATAACATCACAGCTCTCATGCTAAAAAAATTGTTAAATTTCAAAAAAATTAATTGGTTTTGAGTTTTGGTAATAATATTATCTAAAACCTGTATTATTTGTTTGTTGGCTTTAATCGAGGAGAATTTTATTTTAAATATTCATAAATGATTCTTTTTTTTAATAATATTTTATTTAAAGATTAAAAAATTATTGTTTAAAACCTTAAAGTATTTCATAGGTATTTATTTAAATTATTATGCTGCCCAATCCAATAGTATTGGCGTGTGATAGGTGTAAAAAAAAGCGTAAATTACATTTGATAATAATTTAATGGTTGAAGCCTAAAATTAAAAATATATTTATCTGTTTTCAAATATATTAAAATATTTTCACATTGGTGAGTTGGCAAATAGGAATTAACAGCCGAATTAATTTTTGGCACAGGATTAAAGTTGAATTTTTTTTAATCACATTATAATAAATATTTAACAATTCAAAATATTGTTTTGGTCTATTTAAGATTAGCCAAAAAAATTGTTCAAAACCTTAAAATTGATCGTGGGTCGTTCAATGCCGCATCTCGGAAAGCGAACTTTTTGATAATATTGTTTTAATTTTTTATAATAGTTTTTTCCTTCTTTTGATCAAAAGAAAAAGTGATTCTGCAAGTGCAATGTGATATAGATCAAATATTAAATATTTATTTTTATTTTTATTGGATTTTTTAATTATTCCTTTTTTTAGAAACTTTTTGATTATTTGATTTGAATAGTTGAGAGGTCCGTCTTTCCAACAATTCTTTGATATTTACAATTCTGCGCTACCCGCATATCGACGGGGAGAAACAATTGAAAGAAAAAAAGGTTTTTTTTTGTATAATTTCTAATTAAAACACATATCCTAATTTAATCAAAGATTCGTTTAATTATTCTAATTTTGCTCAATTTGAATCATTTATCCGTTCTTATTTTTTTAATTAATCAACATGCAGTTGCGTACGAGCTAAAATTGCAAAATAGGACTTGATCAGTTGCCATAAATGTTTATTTTTTTATTGTATAATTGTTTTTAAATGAAAATAAAATTTGAACATTAATTAAACTTTTGTGCTCATTCGGTGCCTCGCTGGCCGCCCAGTGGGTGCAGTTGTTGTTAAAAAATTGTAATCCCCCACGTGCAACTCATAAATTTGCATTACATTGCCAAACGGCAAATTTAAAACATCTTCATTTAGAAGCCTGTGATGTTTCCTGATTGTTTTTAAATGAAAATAAAATTTGAACATTAATTAAACTTTTGTGCTCATTCGGTGCGTCAGTGCCTCGCTGGTTGCCAAACTCTTATTTGCATTTTTTTAATTTTCATTTTTTATTAGTTTTAAATGATTTTTATTTGTTTTCAATTTATTTGTATCTACACTTTCGCAAGTAAACATTAAATATGGTAAACTAAAATACAAGTTATATTTTGATTGATTTGAGGTAGTTAGTTGACAATGTTGTCAATAAATATTAAATATTTTAATATTTACAATTATTTGTTATATTTGTGATATTTTATATTCAAAAAATGTGGAAGGCAATATTTTTGCAATTAATAAATTGATCATTTGTAATTTTTGAAATTGATCTTTAATTTATTTTCAATTTAATTTAATTATTCAAATCAAATGCTATTTTATTTGTTTATTTATTGGACGGAAGAATTTATAATAATGCACTTTTATTAATATATTTAAGGTTTGTTAAAATGCCCTTTTTAATTAATAAACATTTTTAATAAGCTTTTTTTGGCAATAGTTTGCTCGTTCTTAATCATTAAGTAGGTATGTATGTAAACAATAAGTTTAATGCTTTTCCAAAAAGCTTGCCCTTTTTGAGCTTAAACTCCTCGCCGAAACAGTCTAAGAATGCATACGAATATTTTATTTATATATTACGAGAAATACTATATAATATTTGTAAACTTAAATTCTTTGCTTATTAAAATTTATAATCGTTCAATTTTATTAAATAGATTTTTTTATTGTACAAAATTCCCAATATACTTGGTATGATTCTAAAAAATTTTTTTGTAAAACATTTGATAATATAACATTATTATTTTTTGCAAAAATTAGTATTGATAAATTGTTTGGTAATTAATTTGGTTTCGGTAGCCATTTCATAAAAAAAAAGACTAGCTATGTTGCCGCCCGTCTTGTAGTCAGTCGATTGAAGAATTATATTTGACGATAAAATAATTTACCTTAAATAAATTTAACGAATTCTTTTGCTTTTTTGTCAAATAACTCCAAACCGATATCGACTAAATTAATTCACATTCATAGCCAAATTTCTTTTGCATATACATAATTCTAAATAAGTGTTAATTAAACCTTGAACAAGAAGCCAGTTTTTTGTTATTTAAAAGGTACTTTTAATTATAATATATTTGAAACATTAGTTCACATACTCAATTTATTGTTTTTAAAGTCTTGTTCTACCCGATCTTTGCACACACGATAATTTGATATTTGAATTATTATTTGTCTTTTTATAAAACGCCTTGAGATGGATCAAATGTAATTTTTTGGTTTTATTCATTCTTCAGTTTTATTTGCACAAGAAATAGCTATGCGTTAAGACCTTCCCAATTTTATGATATACTTTTATCGTTGGTTCTTTTACAATTTTCACTTTTTTCTATTATACCTAGTCGTATTTAATAACAAAACCCCAATCCTTTGTTCACACTTTTTGTCAAATTGACTTATTTTATTTTATTCACATCTCATTATTTTCAATTACATTGTTTGTCTAAATTTTTTGTCCATTAGACATTTTTCACAATGTTTGTTAGGCTATTTAAAATCATTTTTCAGTTAAATTTTATATAGATACAATTTTCGAAATTTTAATATATTAATAATTTATGTTTGATTCACTTTTATATCGTTGTTTTTATTTAAGGTGACCGGGCTAGAATTTATATATTATTAAACTTTCTTTTGACATATATGGGTCTTCTTCACATTAATTTGTCCAATGCTGAGAGGCAAATGTGCTCATAAATTTGGGATATCGTTTTTATTTGTAAGTGCTTGTTGTCTTGCCATACATACATACCTGGTCGACTGTTGTTTCGGCCTTTTTATATGTCTTATTTTAATTAAATAAATAGAAAATTTGAAAGAAAACTTTTTTAAATTTTGTGCGGCGCGGCGCCTTCGTCGGCGACGTTCGTCCAGGTTTGGCTTAATAAGTTGAAATTCATTGGAATGGGAGAATTTTAAATGGTCTCATAAACCCTTAGTAGTTGAATATTAAATTTTCGTTTTTTTAGAAATACCGTTTTTTCTTTTGCTTATTGTTTTTCATGAAATTGGTTATCTAGAGGTATTGATTGATTGATTTGAAAGATGTAAATACATATTTTTCATAAAAACTAAAAATAAAAAGCAATAACATTTTTTATAGCTTACTTTTTATTTCATTTATTATGGAATAATCAGAGCATTAATTAGAATATTAATGCTACTTATGAAAAAAACCGATTCAAGTTTAATTGTAACAAATTAAATATAATTATTGGTTTGTGCCATTTGTGTTGATAAAAATATTCTTTTTAAAGGGTTTTTATTAAAATTTTAGATAAGACACAGACCATTTTGCGATTCTTTTCAAAAATTAATTATTTTTATGAATTGTAATTTGTAAGGTTCATTTATCTTTTTTACTTTCAATGCAATTTACTTAAGGCAGTTTATATTTAATAAGCCATGAGTTTTCAAATTTAATTACACATAATTGAAATCATTGAAAGAATACTTTCGTTTGATTTGCTACTGTCAAATAATCTTTATAATTATATTTTCACTGTAAGGATGTTAATTTTAGCCATGATTTTTGATGACTTGAACCATTTTCTTCATGCCTTCGTTGTCACCGATTTCAGTATTTAATATTATGTGATATTAAATAGAACAATAGATTTATTACCTCAGAGTTATTACATAAAATTTAGAACAATGTTGATCGTTAGTAATTTCTCGAATCAATTACCATAGACAAAAATATATTTGATGTATTAATTTAGATATAAATAATCTTTTGGCTTAGAATTTTAGTTTGTATTCTTTTTTATTTTAAAAAGTCTGAAATTTTAACAATTTAATATTGATGTTTCTTCTAAACAGTAATTTATAATCAATTGGTAGTCGGGCGAGTTGATGTTAAGAGCTAATGAGCGGGGCGCGGTCTCTTATTAATGATTTAGCATTCATTTTTAATAATTATTTTTTAAGTAAATCTTTGCTTTAGATATAAAACATTTACATTATTTAGTTTTTAATATTATTTTATCAATTTTTGCTTTATATTTTCTTTCAATGAATAATAGAGTGGGGGTTTTATATAAACCTACAAAAAGCAATTAATTTTTGTTAAAATTAAAATTAATTTTTATTTATTAATCATTCCGGCCATTAACATAGTTTAAACATTTTAAATAATCACTATTTTTTTTACCAATTTCGATTTTGTATTGAATAGTATTATTTTATAGACTGAATTTTTAAAAATTTAAATTTTACTTAGGTGGTTGCATATTTGAGGTGATTGTAAAATGCGCATCGCTTCTCGTTCTCATCTGCGTTCAAAAATACGCTTTGACCTTTTTTGTTAAAAATAAGCGTAATGGTTTTAAACTATTATTTGTTTATATAATTGTGTCAAATGTTTTTGTATTTAAAAGTTTGTTTTTAAAGAGTTGTTTAAACATTCGCAATTTTAGTTAAATGATTTGTATTTGAGATGACAATGTTATTGCTAATTTGTAAGTTATTGATAAAAATTAAATTGATAATTTAGTAGCTTGTTTGTTGTTGAAATGTGTTGGATCT
Organism: Globodera ellingtonae; assembly: GCA_001723225.1. Classification (NCBI taxonomy): domain Eukaryota; kingdom Metazoa; phylum Nematoda; class Chromadorea; order Rhabditida; family Heteroderidae; genus Globodera; species Globodera ellingtonae. Next base: position 58,876 of record MEIZ01000106.1, on the reverse strand, counting down.
AATGAATGAAATAAATTCTAATAATTTTGTAGAACAATTTGATCTTAAAAATTAAACTGCACACAGATTGCAATAATCGCTTATCTTTTGGAAAATTTAAATCATTTTAATAGCTTGTATTTATTAGTGTAAATCGCGCATTCTTCTTTTGCATTTTCACTTAAAATTTAATAGAAGCGATGGTAAAAAAAATTGAATTTAATTTTAATGAGTAATAAGTAATACAAGATTAACCGTTATTGCCCGATTGCCAAATCTTTAAAATTCATAGTTTCTGGTTTGCAATTTAATTTCCATGTGATCATTTATCATTTATCATTTAACATTATTTAAAATTATCTTATTTTTTAATTTACAAATACTGTTAGGAAATTCTTTCAAATCTCTGATTTCAATTTAAGTTTTTGTTTAATCTACCTAGTGAACACTTGAGCTTTTATACGGCGCACACTTTGGGGATCTTATGTTGGTTTTAAATAAACATTTTTAAATAGTTTAAAAAATTAATTGATTATAAGTTTAAATTAGGATGATGACGTTTTTACAATTATGTGAAAATTAATGTAAAATTAACTGCACTCAGCTTGCAAATCCTCGTGCTACGCAATTCGAAAAAAATAAAGGAACTAAAAAACAATTTAAAATTAAAAAGATTTTTGGCTTGACGCTCGAAGCAGGAAATGAATATGGCGTGTTTGACTAATAATACAAGTTTTTACAGTAGAGATTTAGCTCTGTCCGCGCGTCCAATTTCGCACTTTTTAGTTTGATTTGCGCCTCAATTTTAATCTTTAATATATCAAATTTAAAAATTATCGTGCTATAATTTGCCATTTATTTGTTAAGATTTAAAATTTGTTAAAAAATTTAAATGATTATGCTATGTTTTTGCAACGAAATCTAAAGTAAATGAATATTTTAAAAATAAGACCCTATTAAACATTCTCTATTTGCAAAGTGTGCAATATAAACTTTTAATTTTATACACATCGACTAATTTGATTTTAAAATTTTTGAGCATTTTCGGTCTTGTAAACCTTCTTTGCAAGTTATTTTTCTACGGTTTAAATTTTAGCATACTGATCCATTTGGTTAAATTTGATTTTTTGATTAATTCTTTTAATTATTTCTCAATAGTATCTCAGAGCATACAGCTTTAATATAACTTTTAAAATTATTTTTTCGGGTGTTATTTTCAACATTTTATAAAAAGCGCAACCAGTTCATTAGCGACTCGCGTGGTCCACTGTGATTTCGTTGTACCTATCTTTAATAATTCTTTTATTTAAATCTATTAACTGGTTGATAAAAATTTCTTGTTTTTCTTTATCTTCAAAAATACTAAATCGCAAGATTTCGCGGATGGCATCAATGAAGAATTGTATTTTACATATTAATTATTCAGATTATCAAGATGAAGAAATTCGACACATTTAGCATAGATTATCATCGATCGTAAAAGTTATTTGTTAATATTAGTTTATTTTAATACTATAATATTTATTAAACTTTTCTATAAATACAATCAATTCCATAATCAAAATAAATAATCATTTTAATTTTGAAATTATTTTGATTCCCAACGATGTTTTTTATTTAACATGTTGTGGAAAGCAAGTTCTAACGAGTTAATTGCGAGCTTCCTTATTAATTTTTTTGGCTCATATTTAATTTTTTTCGTTTAATTTATTTATTTTAATGTAAACACATAATAATTGAATTTTTACATACATTTTATTTGTTTGCCGAGGCGGCAATTTTTAATGGTTCTGCTGGGTAAATTTAATTTGTTTATTTACACATTTTTGGAAAAGATTTTTTTAAATATTAAACATGCTCTTTATTACATGCTTTATTTTATTTTTTTAATTTCCCGTTAACAATTAGCATTTGTAGTTATTATTAATATATATTTATTATTCAGTTGTATGTTATTAAAATACAATATGTGCCGAATATTGTAGAAAATAAATATTTAGATATGTAGAAGATTGTTATTTCTTTATATAGTGTTTACTTACAACTATTATGATTTTTGAGCATCAAAATGCACTCGACATGTTTCATGCAGCTCGCTTTTTATACAAATTTTAAAGACAATGTGGTTTTTTGCATTATCATTTATTTTAGTTTATTTTTATTACAATGTTTGAATTCTTATGAATTATTAATTCTGTTATTAATCTTATTTCTGACTCTTTATTTATTATTTGTAATATTTTAATTATATTGATGAAATCTTTTCGATCTGTCTCTTATACACATCTAGATGTGTATAAGAGACAGTAAATCTTTTCGATTGTGCAATTTTTAAATCGTACACGAATCGATCATGTCCATTAAAATTCAGGAATGGGACCATGTTTTTGTTCGAATTTGATTAATTTTTTTAAAATTCTATTTAATTAACGCAATCTTCAAATCTCTCTTTTGTATTTATTTATATAATTATTTACTTGTTTTTTTTTGCTCCAATTACTGATTTAATTTTGCTCATAATCATTTATCCGTTGTTATTTTTTAAGTGAATAATTTGTTAATTTTCAAGTACATATCTCATTCTCTAAGCCTAACTTCCAAAGTTGTCATTTTTTCAGTTTTCTATTTAGGCATTGACCAAATTAATGAGATGCTGATTTTGGCTCTTTCCATTCCAAGAAATACTCCACAATGGAGCAGAGCTGCCGTTAAATTATTAAAATATTGTTATGATCTTTATTTTATTTTTATACAAAATAAATTTTTAAAATATCACAATTAGAAGCGTATAAGTATTTAAATATTTGCATTTAAGTGCAAATTTATTTTTGCTTTAATAATTTATATTACTTGGGTTTCTTATATACATCTATCTGGGAATAGATTTCTAAATTTGCGCATATATTTTATTTATAATAAACTAGTTGGGAAGCCGCGTTTACGTTGTAGTTGGTAGTAGCGTTCCCGTTTTCAATTTCTTCAGATGCGAAAAAACATTTTGTTTATGATATATATAGAATCTTATATTATTTGCGGGGATTCAGCCTGGTTTTTCGATCCCAACTTTATAATTTACTTTTCATATAAAATCTTAAGCAGTTTTGATAACTTATTTACAAAGATTAAATTAATTCATTATATTAATAAAATATAAGAAGATTTTTTGGTGATAGAAATAAATTATTTAAAACGCCAAATTGTATAATCATAAATAGAATTTTTGTTTGTTTATGTTAAATTAAAAGTTTATCTTATTTTAATTTATAATTTTATGGATTCTTTAATTTTGTCTTTGTGCTCTTGCCTGCAAGCTGTTGCTATGCGCACAACTAAATTTTTATAAATTATTTTAGGGTATTCGAACCGATCATCGCATTCTTTCGAGCTACCTATTTGTAAGCTTTTTAATTTGTCAAATAATTTTTGAAAATATTTAATAAAATTTCATTTATATTTATATTTTCATTTTTATTTAATTTATATATAATGAGATTTTTGATTTGTTATTATTCACCTGTAACTTTCTTATTCATTTTCAATGCTTTTTAATTTAGAAAAATGTGTTAGTTTTTTTTGTCAAACAATTTAGCAATGTTATTTAAATTAAAAATGTAATTTTTGTGTTAAATTTTATTCATTTGCATGGATTTTATTTATTTGTCATTTCATTTATTTCATGGTGGCCAAACATTCTCGAGCATTTCCTCTTCTCCTTCTAAAAATTGAATTTTAATTATTCTCATTTCAATAAATCTAATGATTTCATTTTCTATTTTTCAGAAAGCAATGAATCATCTTAAAATTTTACTCAAACTACTTTGAATAAAGAATTGAGTATTTATTTTTAAATAAGGACGCTTTTGATAATTGATTTTAATTGTTACTAATTGCAATTTAATTTCTTATTTATTACTTAAATTTCATATATGTAGTGGCGCAGATAATAGGCCTTGATTGAATTATTATATGCGCTTTTTATGACACAATCAGGATGAGCCAATCCATATGTATTAATCAATTCACTCGGGAAATTGCTCACATTCAAAAAACTCTTTTGACGATGGATTTGCTATGATTTCCACAATCTCTCCTAACTTTTTGGTTTAGAAAAAACTGTTTTTGCACGCGTAGATGCGGTGTGAAGGACTTTAAAAGAATTTTAATTTTTAATTTTATTTGTTTTTTAGAAAATAATTATAATTTTTGTTTTACACTCTTGTGTTTTTCATTTAAATTATATTTTAAAACAGCACCGTAATTTTTAATTAAAATTAATATTTTTCAGTTTTACTTCGATCTCTCGCTTTTATTTTTTGGTTTCTTCAATATTCTTAACCTAAATTCTTAACTTGTTCAAATAAGTAAATGTTAATTGGGTTGACGCATTTAATATTTTTTGTTTAGACATTTAAATATTTGAGCTAATTATTTTCGCATCTGAAGAAATATTTATCCAATTATATCATTCAATATGTTTGAAAGCGTGCTTCTTGTCTCAGTTGCATAACTAGTCTTATGTATTAAGTCAATTCTTTAAATTTTTAGGCAATGCTGTCAATATTTATGTTTTAAATTTAATTCAAATTTATTTTTCTGTTATTCTTTTTACTTTTATACGATATTTTATAAATGACCTTTTGATACATTTTGATACGTGTATTCTTTAATAAAACACTTCTTAATTCGTTGTTCATTGAATTTGTGGCCACTTTGCGTAAGAGGTTCCTTAGCAATAACAACGATGGGCAATTCCCTTTCGGTACTAAACGTTTAATCAAATATTTTCAATTTATTTTATTATTTTTTCAAGTATTTTGCAATTGCATTAAGAAATGCATTTAATCGATATCAAATGTGTGATAATTCTCATCTCGCAATTTAGATTTTTGCTTTTTTAAATTTTTCCAAATTTTTGAACGCAATTTTATCCTCTTTATCCATTAAATTATTTAATTTTTTAAATGTTTTTATTAATCATTTTTATTTTGTTTAATTTGAATAGGTGAGAGATCGGAAGCAGTCATTGGTTAGATGTAAATAACTTCTGAAAATTTAATCTTAAATTTAGGTATATTATTTTGCTTAAATGAAAATACTTTAGAATATCATTATCATTTTTTTGTCAAAAAATTTAGCAATGTTATTTAAAATAAAAATGTAATTTTTCTGTTAAATGTTATTATTTCATTGTTATTTTATTTATATTTGTCATTTCCTTTATGTTATTTTCTTGCAATGAATTTTTTATTTTAATTTTTCTGGCCTAACGCCTTTTGATCTTCTTTCGGCCAATGGCTCCCTAGCAGATATAAAATTCACGATTCCCCCGACAGCGAAATTGTGTCCGCCACATCTTCTTCGATCTGTACACTTTCTGCCACTGCCGCCAGCACCGGGGGGGAAGGTAATTTATTTAATATTATTATTTGGTTCATGTATCAATTAATATTTTAAATGAAAGTAAACAATAAGTTCAGATTTAAATTAAATATATTTAAATTAACTTCGAAGTAATGACGCGTTGACTTTTCGATCGTGTTTCCTAATAAAGCTTTTTTCTTTCAAATTTTATCACTGATGGGATTATTTTGTAAATTTAGTAAAATATAAATATTTAAATTATTTATCAATACTTTGGTTATTTAAAACCAAGGTAAAATTAATATAAATTATTTACTTTTCTATTATTGTTATAATTATTGCAACTCCGCCTGTGCCCCTCACCGTTACTCCAGCATAAATGTCACCGTGGTTTCAACTTCATTCATTTTAAAATTTTCATAATACCGAATAACAGTATTTATTTGGAATTCCCCGAACATTTATTTATTGTGTTTTATTGTCATTTTGTTTATTTTTTCATTCTGTCTTTATTTTCTGAAAAAAGTTTTGGTCCTCAATCACCAATTTTAATGCATTTTAAGGGCATGCATGAATCGTGGGTATAAATTAGGTAATTTATCCCTCCAAATATCATAAAATCATTTTAAATATGAATTTTTACTGCTTTAATTTAGATTTTTACAGCAGCATTTTTATTTTTGTTAATTTACATTTATAGTCATTCATCAATTAGCAATTAATTGTTCCATGGATTGGTCACTCGGTCAGCAATAAGTCATAAAGGATTGGATTTTTTAATTTTGATATTAACTTTAAAAGAATGATTTTATTTGCTTTCCTTTATTGGTTTATGAGCACTTTTTTTCACTAGCTTTTGAAACAAAACAAGAACCATTTATCCAACTACTCAGCAATTTTCAAGTAAATAAATTTTACTAAACTGCTTTCGTCAGGTTAAAAATGAAATTTGGTCCATAGATGTTTTTTTAAACTTTTTCTAGCAGAAATGTGGCTTCGACCTGTTATGTTGAAGTCGATCTCGGCAAATAATTTGCATAGGAGGGCGTTATTTTTGAAATTTAAAATATTATTATTACTTTAATTAATTATTTATTTTTCTTCATTTCAATATGGGTTAATCGCTTTTTATGTACTTTTTGGCCTCCACCCAATGATTTTTTCCCCATGTCGATGAATGGGAATTTAGTTCGTCTTTTTTTGTTGCCTTAATTATTTGATTACTAATAAATTTAAATTAAACGTAGATTTTACATGAGAGTAACACTTTATTTTATTGGAAAAGCTTTCAAATATTTTTGTACAATATATTAACTCAGATTATTTCTGAGAAATTATTAATTGAAATTCTTTGTTTCATTTCATAGGTTTAATTATTAAAATCAATTTTAATAACAAACATTGTTTTTCGTATTTGTTATTATAAAATGAGCAATTGATATAATTTTTGTTAATTTTATTTTGTTATTTTCACCTAAGAATTTGTTGCATATGAGACGGGGTACCTATTTTTATTTTCGTTAAATTAAAAGAATCAATTTTGTGTAATTAATTTTTTGACAGACAAAAAGTTATTTTGATTTGTTTATCTTTTCAAAAACCTTAGGAAGTATACACAATAGAATTATATTTGTGTTTATAATGTTTTAGGTTTATTTGAATTAATTTTTTTTAATGAAAAGTGGATTTCTTAACGAACTTAAAGTTCAAATTGCCATCGATCTTTTCAAATTTGCACACAAATGATTCCAAATTTAGATTAAATAATTTCATGAAATTGGATTGTTTTATTGGTGTGCATTTAAATTGATCATAATTTGTATATATACCTTAAATTGATTTTTCGTAAATGGGTTTTAAATTTTTATATCATTTCTTTTGATCGTCACTTTTTTCGCTATAAATTTTATATTTTAATATAGTTAGTGTTTTAAATAAGCTAGCTATAGCTTAAAAGGTAAAAATGCTAAATCACCTTTAATAATTAAGTTTGGATTTATAGTTTGTTTCAAATATTATTTGTTGATTTAAATCATTATACATATTTATTCGCTATAAAATTTATAATATAAATTTTTTCACTTTATATATCGCTTTATTTTTAAATCATTGCAATCTTGTATAATTAGTGACTTATTTGCCAAAGGCATTACTTATTTTGTACAAATAATTTGTCTCCATTAATTTTATTTGAATTGATTGAGCGTAAAAATTATATTTGTTTTTTATAAATTATTATTTTTTATATTTTAAAAACTTTAAATTCGGAATTGCTCTGAAGATCGATCTACCACAGATAGCTTCACTCAGCACATCCATTCCCAGCCTGAAAATTGAAATGGTTTAACCTGAAGGACGGCTGCTCTTGTCTCGTCCACCCAATGCTATAGTATTGCCTCGGAATCGGAATATTTGCGCTCGCTTATTTATTGAATATGTATAATTATTTTTGCATATATTTGTTTAAATTAAAGTTTAAATATATCGGCGCGGATTGATATATAAAATTAATTATAGACTTTATCCAGCTGATTGTCACTTGTTTTTTTTGTTGTTTGTACATAATTTATATTTTTGTTTTAATCAATCAATTTTTTTAATATTTAGAACTCAATAATCTTCTTTCTAATAAAAAAAAACTTAGCTAGGCTGTTGATCAAAATTTGTAATTTTTTTTTCATTTATTAACAATTTTATTTTATCATTTATGAATAAAAATGTTTCGTTTACTGTTTATTTTTGCTACTTTTATTTATTGTGAATTGTCGTCAATTTATGCAATTTGAATAAAAGTTTTTATGATTAAAAGATTAGTTTTATTTGATAAAATTAAATCATTTTTATTTATTGTAACAAGATTGTTGCTGGGGTCCAGATAAACTGTACTTCGTCGTCGAAGCGTCGATGTAAACTTTTACAAGCTGATTATTAAGTAGTCTCTTTTAAAGGTCCTCTTGATGGGATTGAAAGCTGTATTTTTTTAATTCAAATTTTAAACAGCATTATTAATGATTTATTAATACCATTTTTATTAATATTCACATTAATAATAGGTAATTAATTTCTTTTTTAATGTCTTTCATTTGATTAATCTGCGTCCGACATCATTCATTCCATAGGCTGCAAAATGATTATAAATTGATTTTTCATGACTAATTATTTTGAGTTTATATATAATTTTTTGCATTTATTTACTTAAACACCTAGATTATTGTCGTTAGTTATAAGAAGTGTATTTTTGCTATTCTTTCATTAGTTAATAAAGTTTTATGCTTTATGTATTTAAAAAGTTTTATTTTTAATATTTGGTTGTTTCTTAACAAGCTACTCAGTTTCCACTTTTTTGTAATTTACTTTGTCAAATTTCATGAAAAAAAATAAATTTTGAATATTCCTTCTTTGTTCAACTGCTCCCAAGATCATTGGGTTTCAAGTTATTATATAGGTAATTATTCAAGGGGCCCTTGTATATAGTTTTTTATAGATGAAATATGCAATTTTTGTTTGCGTATTCAAAAATATTTAAATTGATCAGTGTGTTTATCGTTTAACTCGCGCTTAGTCTCTTTTGTTTAGTACTGAATAATGTTTAAAAATCATTTTGTTTCGAAATTACTTAAATTGTTTATTCTTATTATTAAATTGATTTTATTGATTAACCCATTTTATTGAATTCTCAGTTATTTAATAACACATACTGATTTAATACTGACAATTTGTTTTAATAAATTAGAAAATTTATGCTTACGAATGCAGCCTCTCTTATTTTTTTAATTTTACAACTTCTTGTTCTGTTTTTAAATAAAATTCATAGGCATCAGGGAACTTAATATTTTATATAAGTAACAATTTATATTTTATTTTTAATGCGCCACTAATAGAAAATAATATAAATTTTGAATAGTGCTCATTTTTTTATATTTGATTAAAGTGCCTCGATTACGTTGAACAATTTGTAAAATGATTAACATATATTCTCATTTATTAATATATAATTTTATCTGGTTATACTGTATTTGAAATTAATTTATGCTTTAATTTTATTTGGGCGTTTTAACCGTTCGCTTCCAACCAGCGGAACACTCAAATCCTTACACTACGTTATTGAAAAATTATTTATATTTATATTTTTTCAATTGGTTTATGATTATTTT
>MEIZ01000106.1:25338-46843 GCA_001723225.1 Globodera ellingtonae | reverse complement strand
CCGGGGAGTCCCATTTTGCTTCTTCTTTATGGATGATCTTTTGCCCCCGCCATAGGCGTTTTACCGTTCGCTTCCAACCAGCGGAACACTCAAATCCTTACACTACGTTATTGAAAAATTTTAGCAAGACTGTCATCTTCCTTCCGATGAACCCGAACAAGATGAACGTCAAAGGCGACTTCGCGAGCTAACAAATTTTTCTTCATCTTCCTCAATAAATATAAAAAATTGAGAAAAATTGGATGAAAAGATGGCAAATTCTCTAATACATAAAAATAAACAAAGTCAAGCTAACGCAAAGCTGTAAAATAAAGATTTAATGACAAAAATGTATTCATGTAAATCCTGAAATATATAAATATAAGGAACAATGCTAATAAAATGAATCGTGAATTATATAAAGCAAGACAAGGAATGTATTCGTTTTAATTGGAATGTACAAAGTGGTATTTTACAGAATCATCTATTTTTAGCACCAAAGCTCCGAAAAATAAAGTTTTAAAGTATAGGGCGCCGTGGTAACGGGCGACAATTTGTGTATTGTTGAGTCGGTGATTCTAAAAAATAGTAAAAATTTAATTACAAACAGATATGGCAAATTGTGCCATGATTTTGGTTTATTTTTAATAATCAGTTTTATAGTTAAATCAAATATTTTTATTTATTTTATTATTTACTCAAGTAGGTTATAAACTCATACATACGTTTTCAAATATATGCCGCAAAGTTTTATATTTTGATTTATCATAATTTGTTGTAATAAAAATTTATATGTGTTTAATGAATTATATTTTATCTTTCATGATAACAAGAGGTTTCATCATTATATTTTATGATTGAGTTGATTGTTTTAATCGGAAGGTTTAATATGCCGAAATTTCACGAAGCTGTTGATCATATTCGTTGCCAGTTCTTGGTGTGCGGCCTTCGAATTGTTCGCCGAAATGAATGAGGCAAAATTTGTAGAAAGTTACATTTTTTAACTGTATTATCTTTAATATGCTTGATTTTTTATAATTCTTTTTAGATTTTGGTATTTTTATTAATTTTACATAATTTATCAATTCATTTAAAAAGCTACTAGAATAAATAACTTTGCACTCGTGTTTGCTTTTAAATTATAGGAATTAGACTTCCATATTATTTATTCTTGAACATCCTTTAGTTTTTTATTCTATCGTTAACTGATAATTTCTATAATACAAAGTAAACGAATTTACMAGCTCTTATTGAGATATTTTGTCCACATACAACCGATTTTGTTATATTTGTTATTTTAGATAATAACCACGAAATTCCTTTTTTTCTTCAATGAGAATTTTTTGTTAATTATAATTGATGAAGAAAATCTTTTTAACGGACTAGAAAAGGGGAGGGAATTTTTAGATTTAAATGATATTTAAAAGTTAATCATTTTTCTAATTAGAAAACTTTCAAAATTTATTTACTTTCCGAATTTTTTTTAATAGTTTAATATTTTATAAATATAATATACTATCAAAATTAGTAATTTTAGATTTACTTTCAAAAATGAAAACATGTTTCATAATTCAAAAGATAATTTTATATGTTTATTGTAAAATGGCCATATTGTTATTAGGTAGTATACTTATTCTAAGATCTGGTGCAGTTACTCCTGTGCCCTTTGTGGTTCCACCAATCTGCCTAATTTGAGTTCTTTGGCGTCTTGGTTGGGCCAACAATTACTTCCATTTAAATATTAATTATTCATTATCTTCCCGTGCAATTTTTCATCTATTTTTTCATAATTGCTTAATATTTGGTTTGTTTTTTGCATTTTTAATTCACAGTTTTGTGTGTGTCACGTTTATTTGGTCAACAATTAATAATATTAGTGACAAATAATTTTAATGTTTTAAACTATTTTTTTCGTAATTTTTCTAATAAAAATTTTAACAGTTTTTACCATTATAAAGTTAGATTATAATTTGAATTTTGATAGAAATATTTGATTAGAAATTTAATTTTTCTTTTCATATTATTAATATTAATTAATCGTCTTGCATGGAAAAATAGGATACACAAATAAATTCGCATCGTTTAATTTATTCATGTTTTATTGGTGGAAATTAACTTTTATGTGAAGATTTTATTTACTCAACTTGGCTTTTTTGCTGCTTCAAAAGTAGAGGTATATTTGCCATTGACCTGATGTGTATTTTTTAAAATAATTTTATAAATCTATTTTCCATTTTTGTTATCTTAATACTTTGATTAAAAGATGCCTTTTAAGGTGAAACTTTTGTTATTTCAAAAATTTTAAAATTAATATGCAAAATTGCAAAATATAACTTGATCAGTTGCCATAAATTAAATATTTTTTTATTGTATAATATGAAATTAATAGTCATGTTTTAAATGAAAATATAAAAATTTGAACATTAAATACACTTTTATTCTCATTCTTTAATTTGTAAAGAATAAAAAATTGCCAATGTGCTACACTCTTTTTTGTGGTGCATTCTCAATTGGTGCCGGAATAGGGTTCGGTGCCTCGCGCGGTTGTCAAACTCTTTTTTGCATTTTTTAAAATTACAATTTTTTATTTCTTTTTAATGATTTGTATTTGTTTTCAATTTATTTGTATCTGCACTTTCCTGGCCTTCAGGACCTTAAACAAGCTGAATAAAATGAAAAAAATAAATATAAATATAGTTTTATTTCATTAAGTCGTCGCGCTATTTGGATTTATAGTATTTAGTTAAGTTGATGAATTATACAGAAGTTTTTTCGAAAACTTTAAATACGAATCATATTCAAATACTTTCTTAATGAAATTTTTATTTATTAAATTCAAAATTATAAACAAATGCCAGCCTTCACCTACTTCGACCGCCGCCGAAAATGGCAAGCCTGTGTCTCGATTCTTTATTACATGTTTTATTTTATTAATTTCCCGTTAACAATCAGCATTTGTAGTTATTATTAATATATATTTATTAATTAATTCATTGCGTTGTGTGTTATTAAAATACCTATGTGCCGAATATTGTAGGAAATAAATATTTAGATATGTAGAAGATTGTTATTTCTTTAGATGGTGTTTACATACAACTATTATGATTTTTGAGCATCAAAATGCACTCGAAATGTTTCATGCAGCTCGCTTTATCGTTCTTAAAAATTGTTCTTAATTTAATCATAACAATAATTGTTGTATTTTTAATTTAGAAAATTCAATATAATTCATCTTCGTAGTAAAAAAAGTCCGCAGTTTTAAATAAACTTTTTAAGGTTTTTACTTTCCTAATAAATAAATGTATTAAATTTTGTAGTTTAAATGAAATGTTTAGCTCAGAAACAAATGGAGAATTGCCTCTTTGCATGCTCAACTTCACGTTGGAGCTATACTAATTAATAATTATTTTGATTAGTCATTCAACAAATATAAATAAATCCTTAGTGCGATTAACATTTATATTTGTTAAATTTAAATTACTTTCTTTAATTTGTGCACAAATATTTGTTTTAATTATTTCTTATTGTATTTTTAAGCTCACTTTAAAAGTCATAAAAATTAATTAGCATTTTTTTTAATATTTATGCAAAATTATTTAATTTTTTAAAATAATTTTTCAATAAATTCGGTATTGCTTTTGGCATTAAATAATTTTAAATTTTTTACGTAATTTTACGATTTATTAATATCCAGCAAATTCATGTACATAATATTATTATGCCCTTTTTATTTGCACTCACATTCTTTCATTTTTCATAGGCGCATCTCATCGTTTTTTCAAGATCAGTCCAGCAGCTTTGACAATGCAAAAAAGCATCAGAAAGATGTCTAAATCATTACACTAACTCCGTCCACAATTATATCGGTGAATTAAAGTTTGCATTTCATTAGCATTATTCATTAGTATAGTTTTTTCATCTATTATCATCCACATATAGTTCTTGTTGTTTATTTAATGAATATAGTCTAATTTTAACTCGCTTTGTCTTTTTTCTCGCACGATTACAAATATGGATATTGCCAAATATATACCTGTATTCAACAAGAGTGGTGGTGCATATCATTATAATAAAATTTTATCGAATTTTAATTCCTCTGCTTGAATTTCAAAAGCTTCTGTAACTCGATTTTTTGTTAAGAATAAAAATCATAATTTTAAAAATCGCCAATTTTTTTCAACGTTAATTTTTATGATTTAACCATTATTATTAAACTAACTTATTGAATTTTAATTTTATTTATTGACTAATATTCTTGATTGCGGTATATTTATTTTCACAGTTACACTGTTCAGATTTGTTAAGCAGTTATATGCTAATAATTTAATAATTGACGTCCTTTGCACAAGTACAGGATCCGTACTCGATCATAGCATGCCCAAATTCACAGATGAACCTGAACCCAAGAATTGTTTAAATTTTAACAATTTTGTCAGACCGGCGCAATTTTTATTTAATCTTTTATTGTTGTGAGATATATTTACTTTTATTAATAATGTCTTTGAAGTTAAACATTCTAATTTATGTTTATTTATTATTTGCGTAAACGTGATTTTTTTTTATCCTTTTTCACAATTTTTTTTAATTTAATTTTTATTTATTGAAAATTTTTTAATAATTTTTGATTTTCTTTAAATTTAATTTTTGGCCTTTTAATTTATTTATTATTTAAAATGATTTTTGTTTCTACCGGGAAACTCCAATAAATATATTTTGAAACGAAATGTTCATTATTTAGGCAGATAAATCTCGTCATTCTTTTTTCTTTTTTCATTATACGTATACCAAACGTCAATACTTTGTTGAAAATTTTTGCCAAATTGTCTTATTTTATTTTAATGCAAATATTTTTTTTTTAATTTTTTATTTTAACAAGAATTCTTTTTTTTCAAAGAAGAGGTTTAAAAATTAATTAATAGCACATTGGTTGTCAAATTTTTGTTCAATAGGTTATTTAAAATCATTTATTTTATAGATGCATTTCGAAATTCAATATATTCAAATTTAATGTTTGATCGCAAACTGCCGCGTGTGTGACGAACATCGTACTTTGCATCCGTAGCAGCCTCGGCCGCCAGACTGCATGAAGGATTGACAGTTTCAAGTTGGATTTTTTCAATGTGTAATTACTATTTATTATTTATTTATTTAAATGTTTTAAGGAATTTTCACCACAGAGTTTTTTTCAAAGGAACCATTAATGGATTTTTATTTTATTTAATTTTTAATTCCTTTTATCATGCATTGAACGGATTATTCTTTGTTGTTTGCTGAAAGTCCTGAAAAGGTTAAAAATGTTATGTTAAGTTTTTAAATTTATGTGAGACATTTAATAACCAATGCAATCGAGTAATATAAAAAATAAAGACGTTCAACATATAACCCAATGAATTTTGGTTTATTATAATTATTATTCAAAACAAAATAAAATTAAAATCAAATATAAAATTGTGGTGTGCAATTAAAAGCCTGGCCGATGAGACATAATAAATTATCTAGACACAATTACATAAAAGGTTTTATTTTTATTTACATTTAGATTCAGGGTATTGTTTATTCAAAATATTTTAATTCATAACTTCTAATTATTATCAATTTGTTTTTAAGCCAATACTTCTGCATGCAATAAGCTTTAGAAATGTATAAACAATTAACTTATTTGTTAGATTTATTAATGCCGTAATCACGAATAAAATGATACGTATTGTGATATTTAATGAATTTATATTTGGTTGAACAAACTTTGATTTATTTTTAAAAATTGGTTAAAAATGAACATTCTTTAATTGGAACTGATTTTTTCGTTTACAATGCTCAATTTTAATATGAGTTTTTTATTAATTAAGTTACAGTTAAAGCAACATAATTGTTACTAAAATACCTCGGAGATATTGTTAATGAGTTGCTAAGTAATTAAAAAAATTTTTTGTTTTATCTTAAATTAAGTTTTGCAATAAATTCTCTGAATTATTTTATGTTTACCAGTTAATTCTAAAATTTAGAAATAGGTTTGAATATCTATTTATCAGTCCATTTCCTGTGCTTGGTGTACGGACACAAATTACTATTGTTTTTATTCTTTAAATAACAATGGAGGAAGAAGATTAAATTTATTCTCGTTGATAATAATTTAAAATGTTTAACATTTTTTGTTTTGAATTGTAATTATTTGAGACGGCGCCTACTTTTTGGCGCAAATTGTTTTAACGTGCTCTGGCCACATACCGACTCAGTGTCGTTTTGGAGGCATAGCTATTTCGGAAAACAGTTCAAAGAACAATTTGTTTTTTGGGATATTTATGTTTTGGCAGAATCAATTGTTAATTGATGATGACAAAAATGAGGATTTTTTGTTTATTAAATCATATTGAACGAAATACTTTGATAAATTAAAAATAGAAAATATATTGTTGTTATTAATAAACAATTTACCATACATTTAATAATTGTTTTTTATATTTGCCTTTACCATTTTTTAAATATAATATTTAAAAAACAAGTAAAATCATTTTATTATTGTAAATCTTTTGCACTTTGGTGATGAGTTCAATGACCATTCGTTCAGCTCCGCATAGGATTTATTAGTTCGATAATTATAAATAATAGCGTAATATGTGTTCATACCCAACTTAACAAAAATTGGTATTCGATATGCTAAAACTATTCATTTAATTTCATTTATGTTTTCGAATATAAATTCTTAACGACTTAGAGACCATTTGAGTTATATTAGTTTTATATATTTATGTTCAATTAATCCGAATAATTTTATTGTAATGTGTTTTTATATTCAGTTGTACTTCAACTAATTATTTTTTCTGAAGTAAATATAGAAGCTAACTTTCGTGTTAAAGATACGAAGTTGACATTTTATTTTACATAAAACTGCAGTCAAAATTGTTCACCTCTATTTCCATTCCTCCTCCATTTACAGGAATCCCAGTTTTCATATTTTGATGCTTAGCTTGCAAATTAGCCTAAATTCGAATAAAAATTTTATAATTTCCGTTTACATCCTTTAGGATATTTTGCCTTTCAATAAAATTTTTGCAAACAAAAAAATTTTATTTTAATGTTATTAATAATTTTCTTGTGTTAAATTATAAAAATTTTTATTAATTCCTTTTAAGCTTTCACATAATTATTTTTTATTTGTAGAAATTGTATTAATCGCGCTATTTGGCCAAGGATCTTAACCATTGTTGAAGATTTCTCAGCATGACTTCTCCAGCACTCGTTTTCAATATTTTTAGCCTTTTTAAATTAACTACTATAATATGCCGTAGTAAATCAGCAAGAAAATTTATTGATAAATATTGTAATTTTTTTATTGGATTTAAATATTAATGGTTATTATTTATTTTTTTTATAATTTACTTTTTTATTTTTAACTAATAAATTTAGTATCATATCCATTACATTTTTTAAATATCTAAATACTCTGTACAATGGAGCCGATCTGAACAACGGTTTTAACGATTTTATTTGACAATTTAAAATTGCTTGTAGATAAATTTGTTTGTTATTTTGTTAAATTATTTAGATTGCTTTGTCAAGATCAGCAATACGCTAAGCAGGATTTTGAATAAAAATGACTCGACGATGTAATATAAATAATTTATAATAATTTTTTCATTATTTTGTTGCCAAGTTGCATGGCTCCTCATCTTCGTTTAGCAACACAATTTTTAATATATTGTTCATCTTTATTTGTATATAAATTTTAAAGGTATTTAATGTGTTTTAATTTGAATCGAATATTATGCAACTTATATTATATAACTTAGGCATTTTTAGCCTTTACCTTGGCACATTCGGCGAAATATAGATGGATAGATATACCGAATAAAATTATATAATTCACTTTGTATAAAATAAATTTTGCTATCAACCAATTATTTATACATAAACCATTAGAGTACATAAAAAATCGGAAATGAAAATATGCAGGAGACGCAGGAGCAAAGCTATTATTCGTCTTTGATAATAATTAAGTAATTTAATAAATCTGCTATTGAAATTTTGAATAAATCGAATATTTGCTTTTTATCTAAAATTATTTATTATAGTGTGCTAGGATATACAGTGGTGTGCAAAAGTAAATGCCCAAAATTTTTGTTTTGTTCACCGATTTGTAAAATGATAAAGAAACAATTTGAGAAAGAGTGTTAAGGGCTTTTTTGTAGCATTTTTTGTGGGCTACAAAACCAGCAAGAGCAACCATCCCGAATCCCCCTCATTAAAATACTGCTCCACCAAAGTCCGACCACCCCACTTTTTAGTGGTGCAAAAATAAATGCCCAAAATTTTTAAAACAAAAAATCAATTTTTGTGTGGCCAAGAATCCAAACAAAAATTCATGCAGGCATAACTTTTGATACTGATCAAAAAAGGTAATTGGACCAAGTTGCTACAACACCTCCTTCATTGAGTTCCGGAAACCCCAAAATACACTGAAAATGGGGGTAAATTTACGGGAAAAATCACCGAGGGCTTGGAAAATTTTTCTGAGAAAAATCAATTTGAGGATGAATAGCCCACTAAATTCTCTACAAACTCCAAAAGACTGCTAAGCTCTGCGACTTTTCTCCGATGAGTGGGGTCGTCATCTACAACCTTGCGCAGGGACCGTCTGCAGGGGGTACGGTAGTACAATAATTTTTAGATGAAAAAATCGTGATTTCTCACTTGAAATACACGTTTTTAATTGCCTAATTATTTAAAAACCCTTAAAAACTTATTATAATGAAGTTAGCTATTTCTCAAAAGCGCCAAACTAGATTGCCTATTTTACGCTACCGTACCCCCTGCAGACGGTCCCTGCGCAAGGTTGTAGATGACGACCCCACTCATCGGAGAAAAGTCGCAGAGCTTAGCAGTCTTTTGGAGTTTGTAGAGAATTTAGTGGGCTATTCATGCCTCAAATTGATTTTTCTCAGAAAAATTTTCCAAGCCCTCGGTGATTTTTCCCGTAAATTTACCCCCATTTTCAGTGTATTTTGGGGTTTCCGGAACTCAATGAAGGAGGTGTTGTAGCAACTTGGTCCAATTACCTTTTTTGATCAGTATCAAAAGTTATGCCTGCATGAATTTTTGTTTGGATTCTRGGCCACACAACAAATTGATTTTTTGTTTTAAAAATTTTGGGCATTTARTTTTGCACCACTAAAAAGTGGGGTGGTCGGACTTTGGTGGAGCAGTATTTTAATGAGGGGGATTCGGGATGGTTGCTCTTGCTGGTTTTGTAGCCCACAAAAAATGCTACAAAAAAGCCCTTAACACTCTTTCTCAAATTGTTTCTTTATCATTTTACAAATCGGTGAACAAAACAAAAATTTTGGGCATTTACTTTTGCACACCACTGTATTCTATTTATTTACGGTAGAGGAATTTTTATTTATTTATAAAAGGTGTTTTCCCTTCAACTTTCTGTATCCGCTGATAATCCTTTTAAATTTCCTTCTGCTGCACGTATAAAAATCTTCGTGCTTTATTAGGATATATTTTTCTAAATTTTTATGCCTTTTATATGGTTTATACCAACTAATAATATTAACCGATAATTAATAGACTGCTTCATAGCGCCATTAATTCTTTCCCTTGGTGCACTTTTTAACAATTTTTTACTTACTGCTTTTATTATTTAATTATGGTTTGTTGCATCCTTTAAAAAACATTTTCATTAGTTAATCGTTTTATCACAAAAATATTAATAAGTTGGTTTTAAAATTGTAGCAAAATTCAAATTTTTTTTATCGTGAATAAGTATTTGGTTTTTAAATTAAATCCCGAACTTTTATTAGATGTAAAAGGTGTGTGTAAAGTGTAAAGCGCTAGCGTCTGTGGGTTCGTTACGGAGTTACTTGGTTTCCTCTAGCATTATATATAATTTTAAAATTATTTTTTAATTTATTGTAAGTCTTTCAAACTTCAATTTACTATATTAGACAAAATTGATCCCGCCGCGCGGCAAAACTCGGTACCGTTGATAAATATATTAACTCGGTAATTAAAATGACTATTGTCACCTTGACGAACCATCATATGTTTGGCAATCACTTTCTGACGAAATGTCCATTAAACGATCCATTCATATATATATATTATTTTAATTTTATAAACTTTTTTAACCATATATTTTAAATTCCATTTCTATAAGTTTTTTAAATTTTATTATTTATTTGAATTTTTTAAATAATTAAAGATATGATGCTTACAAAGAACTAGCGATTTAACAGTATTAATGATCATCTTTATTGTTTGATAATATTTTTAAGTGTAAACTTTTGCATACGTTTTATAAATATAGGTAGATTTTATTTTATGTCAATGGCAATAAATAAAAATTTGATAACTTTATGTGTTATTATTAGCATAATTGCCCTTGAATTTGATTGGTTGACGAAAAATAATTAAAAGACAATATTTTAAGGTTTCCCTTTACAAGTTTCTTTTTTAACCATTTACATTTTTTTTTATTTTTGTTCACATAAATGGTGTATACCGAATAATTTGTTTTTATTGAAAAGGTATACGCATTTTAGAAAATCTATAAAAAATGCGTTGCATATAATTGTAAAGATAATATGATTTCTGCTTAACAAATTACGAATGCAATTTTTTTAGTACTAAAAATTGCGAAAATGCAAACGGGAATATATTAATTTAGCATAAACTTTAAAAACATAAAACAGATATTAAATATAATGAAAACAAATAAAAAGTAAAAAAATATAAATTTAAAATTTATAAACGCGAAGAATAATGGCGTAGAATGCGAGATATACCGTTGGGAGCAAAGCGTCTTGGCGACAATTACTAATCGGCTGGGCAAACAACAGAGGAATAAATTTATGAGAATTGATTACAAAAAACCATAATTTTCAAAAATTTTTGCAACAAACTAGATAAATAATAATAATGAAATTTTTGAATGCTGTATTTAGCAAATTTGACTTTTCAAATTTTTATTTTATAAAATTTACCGGCTTTAGATGCTGCTTCCGTTCGTTGTTTGTTGACGAATCGGGGAGTTGATGTCCATTGTTTCGGGTTCGTGGCAGCAATAAGCCAAATTAGCCACAGAAAGAATGAGCTTGCTGATAAAAACTGTTGAATATTGAACAAAGGTTCGTTGTATGACATAGAATATCATTTTTTACAATAAATAAATAACATTGTTAAAATGTTTATTACATCTAATGTTAATTGTTCTGTTTATGTTTTATTGTTTAATCTTTTGTATAATTATTAATTTTATTCTTGTATTGTATATTTATTAATTCATTTCTGACAGCATTTGCCATTTAAATATAGACGAGTTAATTAAAAATTAAAAGAAAATCTCGCCCCTGAACAGCATCCGAAATAGCGGGTTGGTGTTGATAAATTGTGGATGGCATTGTTTTCTCTTTTTAGACATTTTCATTAAAAGGTTGTACTGTTTTTATTCGCATTTACAAATTAAATCATTAATTTTGGGTAATCATCCATTAAGTTATGAGAATTGATTACAAAAAACCATAAATTGCATATCAAAATAATTCTCACGTGTGGTAAAGTAAATGCATATATTGTCGCTTAAACAGGACTGAATATAAAATAAATTTGAAAGAAATGTAATTTTACACTAATAAATCATTTTAAGATGATTTCAATAAAACCCCGAATTAAACAGGATGATATAAATTGAAAAGGTATTCACTGAGTGCTCTCAAAAATTAAAATTATTGAAAATAAATTATTTAGATTATACTTAATTGAGCAACAAATGGTTAAACAAATAATAATTGGCAAAACGATAGGTGTGAGTCTTTGCACCAAAATTCCAACAATTTTACTTATAAAATTATAGATATCTAAATTAAAAATACATAAAGTATACTCGTAATGAATTAAAACTAGCACCTTATACAAATTAAATTCATAAATTTCAAGCGATGCACAATTTAAAAATAAAATTTAAATAAAAAACATCAAAACAATGCTTTTAAAAAACAAAAACCTACCAAAAAGTAAAAAAGAAGAAGCAGAAAGCAACCGAAACCTAAAATAAATTAAACACAGAGTAATCTATAATATAATCAATCCACTAAAATTAAAAAATATATATATTATTCCATTAATATCTTTGACATACTGACGTAGAAAACACGCTTACGAATCCGAAATAAGGAAAAAATTAAGAATTTAAAAATATAGAGAATGTTAATAAATAATGCAATAAATCTACAAAAAACAATTATATTTTAAACACATATAATTTCTTTAGCATTAATTCTTAAATGATAAAAGATATTATAATAAATTTTTAAATAACCTGATTATTGTAAATAATATCATTCAATATCAATAAAAAATCCGATGATGGGAGCGAGACACCCAAGACCACATAACGCGAACGTTGTCATGTAAAATAATCTGAAAAAAAACATTTGATACAAAATATTAATGTGTTTCTTATTCCTTTTTACGCTTACAACCTGTAAAGAATAACTTGATTCAGCATTTAAAAATAGGCATGACAAAAAAATTTTTCAATCAATTGTGACAAAACTAAATAATATATAAATAAATACATAACTAGACGCTATAAAATTTTTAAATTAAACAATAAAATTCTAAAATATTTTAAGGTAAATGTTCTGTACTTTGTTAATTTAATTGCTTTACCTACGGAACAGATAAAATAACACTAAATTATTAAATGACAAACACAGATTTAAAAAACTATAAAATAATGAGCTTTGAAAAAACCCAATATAATTAATTTATTTGAAATAATTAGCATAAGATAATTGTGAGGAATAAAAATAATGTTTTTAGATATTTTATAAATATTAAAGTTTTTACTATCAAGTGTGCTACGAAATTACCAATCAGCTGCTAAAATTTTTGAAAATCTACAGCACCGCGCAAACGACGTGATCAAAGGCATAAACCGTACAATGACAATCATATGCGAAGAAAGAATAGCGACATGGCAGAAAGAACAGAGGACAAGAATAAACATTTTGAAGAGTTCTACAGGTCATAAATTACTTTAAAAAAACAAAGCCAAAATAAATATAAATTATAAATAATTATAAAAATATTTATAACCCAATGAACTAAGGCCGTTCATCTATTTAATTAAAGTTGATGAGATAAAAAAGAAATTGATATAAATTTCGCAATTTCTATTGTATTATTACAAATTTTAAAGACAACTAATCTGAGACAAAGCTGAACAAGTTAATTTAATAGAATTTAACCATAAATTAAAACCTAAAATATTTTAAGAGTTATTAATTCATTTTTTAGAATAATATAACAATTTATTTAAACAGGATTTGTTTATATGCTTATTTACATTTTTAAAAATTTCCTAATAATAATTGTTAATTGTAATCGATTGTTATTTATTTTTTAATTCAAAAATGGGTAATACAACAATGGCCGAACATCCGCGCATACAATGCGGCCCAGATCTGCTCTACTAAACAATTCATTAAATACAACAAAATGTAAATTGAAACACATTTCACTAAAATAAGGCTCAGATTTGCAGCAATGTTTCTTAATTATTTTGTTTTCAATATTTAAATCAAAATGATTATTAAGATAAAAATTATTTTAAATTAAAAGTCTTTTTTCATTTTTACTTATTTAAATTGAATGTCTCGAATTGGTGCTGGCTTTGCAAGCATCGTGGACACAAGGCGTCTGTGTGTCCAATGCGAATGTTTCATAATCATTTGTTTTCATATTTAAAGCAAATAATCATTATTAGGTAAAAAAAAATTATATTTTTAAAATTAAATCATGATTCGTTATTAAAAAATACTTGATAAAACAATAAAAAAAATTAATCACAGTTTTAAATAGCTCAAAAATAGCATTCCGATTTAAATCTATGTATTTTGCTATATTTATTACCGTAGTTTTTAAAATTTTTATTAATTAATATAATAGTATTTCGGATTTATCACAATATAAACAATATTCATCAATGATCAACAAGATGGCTGGATTTATAAAATTACAAAAGTTAAAAATTTAATTAGTTATATGGGTTTGGACTTTCAATTTAAAGTAAAGCAGCTTAATTACAAAATTTTATTACAAACAGCGGCTGTTGGTTGATGACCCGCAAAACCAACTGACCGCTGGTTTGCTTGTACAAAAGTTATAATTTCATAAAAATAAGTAAATTAACATAATTGTTATAGAATATAAAAACAAACTATTACATGAAATATAACAACAAAAAAATAAAACGTTTGTAAGCTTATTTATAAAGAACAAAATTCTATTGTGAGCAAATAAATGAGTTTTAAAACCAAAAGTCAATTTTTTGAAAAAATAATTTTTAACAAATTCATATAATGTTTTTACAATCTATAAACTTGGAAGACCAAAATAAGGTTGTTCAACAATGTGCATAAAATGCTTGCTTATTCAACTTTTTGTACTGTAAAATTAAAAAACAAATATAAATATTAATAATATATTGATGGCAGCACGCGAGCCCAGTATTGTGAAGAAGGTTAAAATGTTTATTATTCAAAAAATAAATTATCTGGATATTTATTAAACTACTGATAAAAACATGAAATTAATCATTTATAAATTTAAACCTGATAATATTTTTTTTTCAATCTCAAATTGCTATAAACAAAAATATATTTTTTGTTTGGCCAATAATAGCGAATAACCATACTCTTTTCATGCTCGTGTTTTTTTTTGCGGTGTGAGTCCATCTGAACATTTAGCTAAATCAAAAACTATAAAATACTTTAAACTTTATTATATAATTAAATAAAATATTTATTATTCTAAAGGTGCCAGCGCCAGCCACTCTTTCATATAGCAAAATATTGGTGCGTGAAATCATTTCAAAATCAAAATGTTTTTTATAATTTATCATTAAAAAATAAACTAAAAAATTGTAGTCACTGAAAAAGTCCAAAAAGCTATGGATGGTTTAAAAAATAAATATATTAATTGATTTAAATTTCGAAATTGCGAGGAATTTAAAACATTCAGAGTAGGATTCGCAATGCTCAGACAACAAAATAATTACAACGAAGAAAAAAACTTTAAAATTCAAAAAAAATCAAATAACAACCCAATTAAAAATATTTTCATAATAATTTTCACAAATCTGTATTAAAAAAATGCAAATAAAATTTTGCTCATCAATGGCAAAAGTTAAAATGAAATATCTGACAAAAAGGAATAATGTTGGGGGCTAAATACATGTATAAATAAATTAATCCATATTTTATGCAACTTTATTACAGAGCAGGACCAAATGTTTCAGACACATAATGCTGGGGAAAAAATAATTGTAAAATTATGCATTAAAGATAGGTAATATAAACGCTACAAACTTCTGATAAATTAGAAACTTTATAAATTAAAACTTTAAGATTTTCATAAATTAGTACAATAATGTGGTGTCTTTTTTAAATTTAAATTTGTTGGTCTGAACCCCGAAAAGAACCGTTTACACTGGTGGTGGACGTTTTAGCAAGATAAAGCATGCGCTAAGGGATTAAATTAAATAATTGTTGTTGTTTTTTGTTATTTTGTTTTATCAAATAAATTTTAAAGTATAAAAATTTAATTCAATTTTTCAAGTCCTTGACATGCAATGGCACAGATTTGACGATTTTTTCATTTGCAAATGTTTTAAATTAGTAATTGTCGACCAATTGCGTGCGAACAATCCTCAAATTCAACTTGGACTACGAATTCTTTTCAGCGTATTTATAATGTTAATTAATAGTTTAAATGATTATGAATTATTAAAAAAATCAAAATATTGTTGAATTTATATAAAATTAGCAACAAAAAAAAGAGATTATTTAAAAGGCGCCAAATAATAAATTATTTTACATTTAGCATTCAAGTGTCGGAATGGCCTCATCAAAAAAGCATAATTCTATATATAAGGTTGAATGATACATTATTGACTAGCTCTATTATATGTTTTTTTAAATTTCTGTAACATTTTGTTTGATTCAAAACAGGTTCACCTTTAGTTTTTTCAGTTTGTTTTATTTTTATATTATAAGTATAAAAATATAGAGAATTCAAAGTATCAGTTTAGAGAACGTATATTTTAGTTAAAAAAAATATATATCGTTTTAATTTTTTAAAATGAAACATGCTAGTCAAATAATTTTATTAATTGCCATAATAAATTTTATTGGAATAAAAAACAAGATAACATATGGAATACAAAAGAAAACCTTACGATTTACATAATAATGTTTTTTTTAAATTACAGTAAAAATGCGGCTTGCAATATTCATCTTTCTTAATATTGTTCTTGCAAATAAAAAGGTTATTGACATTAATTGCTATACTAAAAGATATTATAACCATAATATATTCTTAAAATTTATCTTACGCCGCACTTAATTGTATGTAAAATGAATATTAATTTGCGTTGAATAATTAATAATATAATTAATTAAATTTGATCAAGTATAAATACATCTCACTTTACCCCCATTTAACTTTAAGGACAGGATTGCATTTGTATAAAACAAATTGGTCAAATAATTATTAATATACAAAATGAAATAATTAAGTGAAATCTATCGTTAACGTATTCATAATTGCGTTCTTTTCCGTGCGCATGGTATATAAAATATTAATGGACCAGTTGATATACAAAACCAAATGTAAAAACAAAAACTTTTAGAGAAAATGTTAATGTTGATAATAACTTACGTGTAATAAATACTTTTGAATATTTTATTATTTTCATTTAATTAATCGGAGATCAAAACATAAAAAGTAGTCAAATTTATCGTCAATTAAAAAATTATAATCGTTTATGTTATATAAAAAAGGTAAGATTTAATATTTATAAAGATATAACAATATATTCTATCGCCCGTTTTGATTTAATAATTCATTGTAAACGCAAAAAACATCATCTTTGTAAATATTTTGCGCAAGATTCAACTAATTTGAAACAAAATGGACTGCGCTACAATTAATGCTTCTTAGGAAGTAAACTCACTGATAAACACAAACATTAAACTGTAATTTAATTTAATTGTAATATCACTATTATCATAGAGTCTATAAATTGTTTGAATGCTCAGGAAAAATATATGTTAAAGCTAAATTAAAAGTATTCTTGTTTTAAACAATTGAATCATTTTCTTAGGAGTAATTATAAACAAAAATATAGATAAATAAAGAAGGTCTTGTTTTAAAATCAAAAAAAATTAACTCACTTGTTTCAGCATATTGTATATTAATTTTTATTATATATTGTCCAGATTCATGGATTTTTCACACCAAAACTTTTTTTTTCAACGATAAAAAGTCTACATTATAAATTGTTTTATTCTTAAAACCTGAATTATTTGACTTTTTGCAGCAGCGATTAAATATCAAATTTACAATTACGTGTTTAAAATAAAAAAATAAAGAACGGCATTCTGAAGTTTTTGATATGTCTGTTTGATTTTGACGCTCTGCTCATATGCTACTTCCTGCTGCTAAAGGGTAAGTATTCATTTTCTTTTTATTTTATTCATATCCGATTGCTCAAATTTTTAAATAATTTTTGTTTTAAAATGCCAAATTAAAAAATATTTTTAATATTTATAGTCATAATATAAAATTAAATAGCCGATAGTAAGAAATTTTGTTAACTTTTTGTCCGACTCATAATATTTTTAAGTTTTTGGCAATTTTAATTAAATTATAGAAATCTTAATTAATATAGTAAATCTTATACATAAGATGTTAAATTAATGCTATAAAAAAAATAAATGTGATTATAATTTTATTTTGTATAAGAGCAATAAAATGGCTATAATATTTTTAAGCAGTGGGTTTTTTCAACTCTAAATTGCATTTAAAATTACACAGTATTAATATATTTTAATCTCTTATAAAAGTTCGTGTTGGATATTTGTAAAAACAATTAATATGAAACTTTGTGTAAAATTACAAATATTTTAAAAACCCTTGCGCATACAACCTAATTGCCAGAAGCGAGTCATAAAATTTCACAAACAAAATTTAAATAAATAAATTAAAAACATTTAATAAAAAATTAATATCATGATGGGTTGGAGTCTCTGATTTCAAATGTAAGTTCAAACTTAAATAAATTAAATAGTTGTCTTAATAAAAAATGACAACTTTTTCAAATGATATAAAAAAGTTAATAGTTAAATATAAACGTACTTATTTTATTTCAAGAATAAAGTAATAAAGATAATTAAGAAATTTTATAACATTTTTATCGATTCAACGATTATTTTATACTTAGCTTAGAATAAATGGACCAGAGATAGAACTGGAATAAGTACGCCAATAAATTTAAAAAATGTACCAAACCTTAAATATTTAAAGCATTGCTCAGAAATAATATGATTTTAATATCTTTGACTGATCAAGAATGCAAATCGATAGCATTAAAATACTAAACTCAAGTTAAATATTAGAAAACGCATAAAAATTACACCTAATTGGGAACCTTCTTATTTTTAGTAAAAATGTAAATATTCATCGCTGGATTTTAGAACTTCAGAACTGTTATATGATTTATATTTTAATTTATAAAACGCAACAAGAGCTTGCAAATGTTAATAAAGTAACAACAAAATTCAAATGTCATTAAAATGGTCATTCAATGTCATTTAAATTACTAAAATTCAAATGTGAGTACATACATGCAAAGCTAGGAATTCAGGCAAAAGTGTGAAAACTGCGATTCTTCTAATATTTATATTTAAAAAATTATAAAAATTGTTGTCGGATTCTTTGGTTAGCGATCCGTCCGTCTCAGAAGTAATTTTTTAGAAATGCGTGAAGGCATACAATTTATAAACGCAGCAATCAGCGACAAATACAACCTCAAGCATTGGAAATTTAAAAAATAAAGCTTTAAGCTTAAAGGACGTAAATTCTTGTTTATAATAATCAATGATTTACATTTAATATTTTAAATTTATATAAATAACAACCTGGAGTCAAGTTAAAATAAAAAACATAGGAATAATCTAATATTTATTAAATGCAAAAATTGATTTTAAGATTATTTTTGTTATTTTTATATAAAAAACACAGAAACGTTCCCCGGCGTAGTCCAACGTTGTGTTCCTTTTTTACGACCGAAATCGGACGATTGATTACAAATTTGAATCGCTGTTTTATTGCCAACTATATATTTAAGTTATTCATTTGTACGGAATTAATTAACTAAGGTCATACCAGCATTTGTGTGTTTAGTTTTTGTAAAATATTTTTTGATATATTAATTAGCACAACTTTTTGTCAATTTAATTAATGTTTTACCTTGACCTCAGCATAAGCTGTCGCCAGTCTGCGCCGGTTCTAAATTCAAAAACATTCCATTATTCCAAGAAAATCAAAATAAAAGTTGCAAATTAACTATTTTGTCACGCTTGACAAAGTTGTCCGGTGGCAGGAGGGCACTGGGGATCGCATTATTGACATTTTTTTAGAATTATAATCTGACGATGCATATTTAGTTTTTTTACAAATATGTAAATGACATGTCGCCGGATCGAAGTTAACAGTCCCAAAGGAAAGTTTTAATTATTGTTTTTTATATTTAAAAAAAATTTTTGGTTTATTTTTCGGATATCCCTTTCATCAAGTCTTTATTTTTGTTAAAAAATCCTTTAGGTAGAATAATTTGTTTTTATTAAATTGAAAAATAATTTTGAATTGGATATTTGATTTGATTAATTCTCGCATCAAAATTAGGCATATTTCACTTTTTGAAGGAAATAAAAATATTTTGGTAAATATGTCATGTTTTTGACATTTTATAAACTTAAATCTATTGATTATAAAAAGCTCTCAATATATATATATATACAAATAGACGAGTTAAATAAAACATCTTTCTAAACTTATGCAATATGTCAATATAGCTGAAAGTCTACTAAACATTATAATTTGGAAATTAATCAAAACATACCCTTTTAAGTAATAATTCAAATATTAAAATCAGTTTATTGACACGAATCCTTATTTTTAATTTATAAGAATGAAATTCCAAAATTTAAAATCATAAACTCCTACAACACGCAAAACAGAGAAAGGAGCATGGTTAACATTTCAATTAATTATAATATTAAAAATTAATTTAAACAAATTTGACAAACAAATATGGGAAAAATTAAACGCCGTATGGCAGACAATGAAAGATATTGAGAATTTTATTCAATAGAAAACTTCTATTACTGCAATTTGAATAATTTCAGGTGCACATCCATCCGTTTATCGACGGAAACGGACGCACGAGAGGCTTCTGATGAACTTGATCCTGACGCGGATTAAATTATCCAATGTGACGCCAATTAAAACAACTAGTTAAAAATTAATTTAAGGCTCCAAGTTTGTGGACAAAAACAATAATTAAACTCCTATACTTAAAACTACAGAACTTACTGTTTACTTCAAATGATGCTAAACATGATAAAACTTAAGAATATTTATTGAACTACAGTATAAAATAAAATTTAAAAAACTAATTCAAATAAAAGTAAAAAATAAAAGATTTTAAATATAAACATAAAGCTAATTAGAAAAAATTTTTAGTGTAAACATTTTACAAATTATTTTTTTCATCTCAAATTGTTATAAACAAAATAATATTTTTGTCTGACCAAGAATAGCCATACTCTTCATTCTCATGTACACGTCCCAAAAACTTCAACGAGAAACCTCTTGCGAAATACTAATTTTAATTAAAAATTACGGTGCTGTTTAAAAATATGAATTTAAATGAAAAACACAAGAGTGTAAAACAAAAATTATAATTATTTTCTAAAACAAATAAAATTAAAAATTAAAATTCTTTTGAAGTCCTTCACACCGCATCTACGCGTGCAAAAACAGTTTTTTTCTAAACCAAAAAGTTAGGAGAGAGCACACTACCTATATAAAATTTAAGTAAAAAATTAAAATGGCAATTAGTAACAATTAAATCAAATTATCAAAAGCGTCTTTATTTAAAAATGTTTAAATACTCAATTCTTTATTCAAAGTAGAGTAAAATTTTAAGATTGATTCATTGCCATCTGAAAAATAGAAAATTAAATAATTAGATTTATTGAAATGATAATTAACTATAAATTCATTGAAAAATTAAATCAATTTAGAAATATATTAATAAATTTTTAGATAAATTAAAATTTACAAACAGAACAAATTAGAAGGAGAAGAGGAAATGCTCGAGAATGTTTGGCCAACCATGAAATAAATGAAATGACAAATAAATACAATCCAAGCAAATAAAATAAAATTTAACACAAAAATTACATTTTTAATTTAAATAACATTGCTAAATTGTTTGGCAAAAAAAAACAAATTTTTCTAAATTATAAAGGAAAATGATTAAGAAAGTTACAGGTGAAATAATAACAAATCAAAAATCTCATTATATATAAATTAAATAAAAATAAAAATATAAATGAAATTTTATTAATATTTTCAAAATTTATTTGACAAATTAAAATGCTTACAAATAGGT